>QNGE01000361.1:289452-303263 GCA_008508345.1 Paragonimus westermani | reverse complement strand
CACACACACACACACACACACACACACACACCACATATCCAGTGTAAACCCGAAGCAACAAGACAGGTAGGTGTGTAAGTGAGGCTTTTGTGTCCAGCTGGTCAATGCTGGTTAGCCAGTTGTTTGGCTAGTAAAGCAAGGAAACTCTTATCTCTCGGAAAGTAAACAGAGAGGCTGCAATGACGAGATCTAAACTAAGAAGGGTTTTTGAAGTATAGTACAAGAAGCATTGCAGTATAGGAGTGTATGTAAATGCACGTCAGACAAGATAACGATGAAGAACAAAGTTCACATTAAACTACGAAAGGCCAGGCAGACCATTCATCATACAGTGCACGAACAAAGCTGAAGAAATGAGTGAGTACAAGACCGCAGACACCCAAGTTTCTGAAAAGACAAGCACAGACCAGCAATTTCCGTTGTGGCATAAAAAATAACTTGGGCAGTCTACCTGGTTCATGCTCAATCATAAGAGTAAACGCCCTTCACGTTTCTACGGTCTTCCAAAAGTACATAAAACGGCAATACCCATAAGACCTATTGTTCACTACACCACCAGTCCAACTTCCAAGATGGCCAAGTTCATCAGCCGCACAATCAAACTGTTGCAGAACAAGCTGCTAAGCAACGTTGAAGACTCTTTGGATTTTGTTGACAAACTCGAACACGTGAGATTAGATTGTGATGAAAATTTTCGTTCGTGTCCGTTCGCCGTAGTACCACACTGTTCAGAATCATGTCTGACCACCGATTACCCAAGATGCGCCTCAGACATTGCTCATGGAATCGGCTCAGCTAGTGCACGTTCCGCTGATACAATGTCCATATCTCATTGCCGTACAGTTTTATAAACAGTGTCATTGAGCGGCAGACACACAGCTTGGTGGCCATCTTCAGGACGTAGTTCTTTCAGACACGCCTTTCAAGATGTCCGAAAGCAATATTGGGCGTCGCCAATCGCGCTATCAACTCGCGGTAGACAGACAAATCTGTAGACAAATTGCTACCCATGTAGCAGAAGTTCGCGCAACTATCGACATCTCCATCCACGCGAATTTGGAGTGGAGGTGCAGAGACAGCATCTCCACCGGGAGAAGACTGAAAGAAAAAGATCTTACCTGTGTTGATATCCAGTCCAAACTCGGATGCCACGGCTGCGAATGCCGTCGCCAGGCACTACAGTTATTTTTCACTGTGTGCGGGTAGCGCCCTGCCATTTGCGAGCAGAAGCATGCGCATCATTGAGGTAGGTAACCGGGTTGATGCACCGAAACTTCGCACACTCGGCAGGTGCCCATCTGTCCGGTATTCTACCTCAAAGTCATAATCTCCAGAGTCCCAAATCCACACTGTACCTCAAGAATATTTGTCTCCAAGACTTTCGTATTCAGCCGGTTCACAAGTATTCTGGTAAGCATCTTGCCTGCGCAGCTCAGAAGACTGATGTTCCGGTAGCTGTCAGCGCATGGCTTGCTACCCTAACCTTTGAAAAAAGTACGATAGGAGCATCCTTGAAATCTTGCGGCATCACTGCGTGCTCCCAGATGGAGTGAATCAGCTGGAACAGAGGGCGTTCCAACGCCGGTCCGTCATTCCTCAGGATCTCATCTGGAAGTCTATCCTCGCCTACAGCCTTTCCGTTGCGTAGTTGCCCAATCGCTCTCTGAAATTCTAGCAAATTCGAGGCGACAGCAAGTGAAGGTTTCATGTCCAGTTGCGGCAGACTGTTCACAGTCACCCAATCAATGGTAGAATGATGATTTAGTAGGCTACCAAAGTGTTTGCGCCACACTTTCATGAACATCCGGTGTACCCGTCAACCAGTGCTTTATTAGACTGAATAGGTGGACCGCAGGTCGTCTTAAGCGAATCGTAGAACTTTGTGTTGCCAACGATCTGTGAAGCTTTGCATCCGCTCGCCTAGCTTCCTCTACCAGTTGTCAGTAATCCCGCGAACACGCCCGACCAGTTGACGGCAAACACTCCGGAACGTGACCTTCTTCGCTTCATTGGCTGGGTCCATTGTGGAAGTGGTAAACGCCGTATTCTTCTCTCGCACCAAGATGCAGATAGCCACGTTGTTGTCACCGAACCAGTCCGGGCGTTTCTTGCACTCCATACCGATCGTCCCAGTGACTGCTGCCGTAATCTGTTCTCTAAGTTGTTGCTACGTACCCTCTGGGTTAGTGGATACGGGAGCGTTGTGCAGATGAGCGACTACTACACGTCGAAAGGTAGTCTTCGTCTCGCGGTTCTCCAGTTGTCTGACATCCAACTATCGCCGTTGTCCGGAAAATCTACGGTAAACAGACTTGCGTGCATGAATAAACAATTTGGTTCTGACCGGCATACGACCGATGCTACATTCAGCGCCACGCATCACCCGCGCTATTGCACAATCACGTAGTCAAGCAGATGGTGGTGACCGCTTCGTGGATGAGTCCACTTCGTGACGTTGCTCTCATCCGGCTGAAATCGGGTGATCGTAATAGCCAACTCGTGAGTAGCACACAGGTGGAGCAGACGATCATCGTTCTCATTGACTTAACCGATGCCGTAGGGTCCGAGGACTCCCGACCAGTCTACCGATTCGCACCCAACTCGAGCGTTCAAGTCGCCCAGAGAAAATATTCGGTCATTCACCAATACCGAACGGATTGTGGTGGACAGGCTATCATAGAACTGGTCCTTTGTATCATCAATGTGAC
This sequence comes from Paragonimus westermani, assembly GCA_008508345.1. Classification (NCBI taxonomy): domain Eukaryota; kingdom Metazoa; phylum Platyhelminthes; class Trematoda; order Plagiorchiida; family Troglotrematidae; genus Paragonimus; species Paragonimus westermani. The sequence goes on along the minus strand of QNGE01000361.1, from coordinate 300,555 downwards.
ACATAGTTGGACCATAAACACTAATAAATGTAGCACACACCTCGACTGAGTCGCAGGCGCATAGGTATTATTCGAGGGCTGATGCCGTGCGGTTCGCCTATCATCAAGGCATTGATGCGATCAGCGAAACAGACACCATGCTCTCGAGCACCGTCTACCGGGTAAACTATCCAGCAGAAGGTGTACCCAGCATCTGCTTCTCGCAACTTACCTTGGTCTGCTACGTCGGTCCCATAGAGACACAGTTCCATCGCGATCAGAGGGGCTTGCCGTTACGGCCTTCCTGTGGCGGTACATCGATCCAGTAGCGTGCGCACGTTCCATGTCTCAATGGAAAGCGTTTTGCGTCCCCAGGCCTATCTCAGGTTGGTGTTCGGGGTACTGAGAAAGGAGTGGGCATTATCTGCTCGAGTAGCCAGATTGGAGGGGCAATATGAGGGCGAATGTCTGGCAGTAACATATTTTCGCCCAATCTAGACAAGAGGGCGATTAGGGCCCACAGCCAAAGCCTTTGGCACAAAAGCCTGCACCGCAAGGCAGTAGGTGACGCATACACACAGACAACAGCATCAACCGCCTAAACCAGGCTCGACAGTCACATCCCAAGAGATTCAGCACACTCATAGGGGAAAGACATAATTGCACAGACAAACCTGCCACACACAAGATCAGACAGGGGAGGAACAGAAATCAAGCCGAACCAAAGCTCAACACACAGGCATCAACCACAACGAACGCATTTGCCTTTTGTCTGGCTGCTCCCCTTTGGCCAATCTGACAAGGTTGAATCTGCAAGGACGGAAGTCGCAGTCAGCACAGCCCGCCGGATCAAAACAGCACACGAGCAGGAAGGGTCAGAGACAAACAAGTCACACACGCACACACATGAAACCAGAACTGGCAATAACAAACCTCAAGCGAGTGGGGACCTATACACTGACACTTTTTAGCCTCAGCTAATCTGTCATTTCATTCACTGGCAACTCTTTTTCACCTGTTTACTTCTGTACGGTTAACATCATCAATAATCAGCCAGCAAGAAACGCATCGACTAACTGTGACCTCAACACTTCGCTGAGCCAATGTGTTGAGTAAACCAATTCAGACCTACTGACAGCTTGTCAACTCATCTCTCTACGCGAGGAACTGTGCACCCTGTAGCCGAAAATGACTCAATGTGATAGCTATATTGGTCCTAGAGCACTAAATAATTGAAGTGATGGATCGTCATTCGGTTAGACACCATAGTCAGGAATACAAGAAGCCAGTCTCCCAATACCACACAGTGATTCCGAAAAGTACACAGCTGGTGGCAAAAAAGTATACACAGAAAGGAGCGAACAGTGTCAACACCTACTGTTTATCAGTAAACTAGATTTTTACATGCGCTATGCAAACACTGTGCTAAAAACCATACACAATCGACATGAATACTCGCACAAATGAAGCCAATCTGCTTGGTCAACTATCACCCACGTTTCGACAATCCTCTGAGCATCCAGCGAAACCGTTCTTATGTCTTCACATTTATCCACACACTTATAGCTGCGCCAAAGCCATAATACACAACAGAGCCTGGGCAGACACTCGCCGATCCTTCGATGCAGGTAGACGGTATATAACGCGGACAGTCGAGGGCATCAAGTGTGGCATGCTAAGGGCTGATTCTTACAATGTGAATACTATTTACGTTTGCTTTCCACTCAGGTGAGAACCTTCGACTAACTAAATGGTCAGTTATTAGGAATGTACGTGAACCAACTTCAGAATGAATTAACAGTATACGTAGAGGCACAAGGAGATACAACTACATAGGCACTTGGTAATTCGAAAGTAACAAAACCTGACAAGTGAGCAGTCCTCATAAACCATCAGATGAGCTTGTTTTTACCGCCAAACTGTTACCCCTTCTAAAATGACATCGGCAATTGGAGAAGAAATAAAGAGTTGCCCAAAATAAATATTTGGTTTACGATTAACCGTGATGCAAAACATTTCTGAAACAGAGCCGGAGACATAACTCCAAACTTCAGGAGTGGGCACCGGGCCGAGTTACAGCGTCAGCTTGTACGCATGTCTGGTGCCGTTGTGCGTGCGCCTGGACAGAGCTCAGTAAGTGCCCATTCGTACCAGACGTGACGCGAATCGATCACACGCCACAAATGAACCGTGACCAATTCACTCGCACGCACATCTGTTGGGTAAACCAGGTGAAGGCCATGGGAAATCAGGAGACCATTTGCGGACTGTGTCACTGTGAATGAATATTCAGCATCACGTCACCGAACTGATCTGATAATGAAACACGCACACATATGCAAATGACTCACTATTCCAACTCAGCGGCCGACAAACGATGTCCATTCACGACTAACGGACACTTGTAAAAGCGACCGCGGTAGTAGACTGCAATGTGATTGGAGTCTGATAAATGCATCAAACGGTCTTTGACCAGACACGGAATGCGGGTTGTGTTGAACAGGCGTTCATACTGCCACGAGCAGAGTGGAACGAGACGGTTGACTTCGATTGGACTGATCTGCATAGCAAAAAAAAGTTTAAGGAAGATGACATGAAGGAGAAAACAGTGTTTACCATAGCGAATCTTAAAGTCAATGACGATCTTAGAAAGGTCGGTTGAAGGGATACTGCTACACATAATCGGTCGTCTAAATCTTATCAAATACGAACTTAGTAAGAAATATGTACCACGCAATTCCTTCAGTACATGGAATTATTTCTCGACTTTAAGCGGTTCGATTATGGGTGAAAAAAGCACGCATGGTATCCAACCTCAAACATGAACATCTATGAGTTCACTCCTTAGGAGCGAAAGCCGTGAGATCGATAAACAATTCGTTACGGCGGTCAACTCATCGTAGCTAATTGTTCACTGAGTTTAAGGAATATCTAACATTTTCCTGGCTAAGTCATACCTAAATGGATGAGAAAGCTGGAGGCGCGACTATTCCATCTCAGTGGAATACCTCGACAGCCAAAGCCTACAGTGGATTGCGCACAACACGTCAACAAAATCAGACCAACGGGAGAGAAATGGTCAACAAAAGTCCACAACAGAAAACACCAGTCACACGCACAAAATCAGACAGAAGTGCACACGACGGTTAACTGGAAAGCATCACTGCGTCCTAGACTGAAATTGCGGCTCACAAACGCGAGCGTCCGCTTGGCATGGGAACGTGCGAATTGAACAGAGAAGATCTTGCTTTATTGCACGACCTTTTGCTACAACATTGACATTTAGCCTTCGCTGCAGTTTACAGCAAAAGGCTCGTAGAACACTTGCTATATTATGGAACCAAATTCAGTACATACGTCTTTAAATACTGCGATAAAAACGTTAATAATACGAGACACGTATAGAATGGATCGACGCCATAGCCTGGCCACGCCAATAGTGCCAACTGACATCAACCTGGCTTCATTACTCAAGAAAGCAATCGCTCAGCAAACATTCTCATTGTATCAGTGTAGTATAGCGATTCACTGCACAGCCAGTGCTGGGGGAAAGCAAGGTAAACATGGAAGCTGATTAAAGAAATCCCTCACCCACAGCCGGCAGCTGCTTCCTAGTACTGCATTAGGAACGCCAATAAACAACGATCATCTCGATCAGACGGAACAACGAGCACGGAGCACAAGCCGACACCAGCAACATACGCTTGTCTGCATCAAAATGGACGGGTCGTTGTGGTGCTACCGCTAGATGGCGGGCTCGGGATTGAGGGCGAAGTCACATGCCGTCGGTTGAGTGATTGAATGTGAGTAAACAGGCAGCACTTAATCAACGTCCTATGAAAGTTTTCCGCCCTTTACCAAGTCCACTTCAGGAAACCATACAATGTTGAGCACCATTCACACAAGGCAGTTTTACAGTTGGCTCACCGGACCATCCATTGGCGTTTCCGTATGCACCACGTCATCCGCAAGCCTTATAAAGGATCTAAGTCACGTGGTCGCTAACTTTTGTTTGTCGTAAGGTCACGGTACACATTCTCTAGTTCAGAAGCATTTTACGTGGTACGTCATCTAACCAGTGGGGCATGCTACCACCATAACACCGCTCACTTAAGCGAATTACCCGGAGAATATTTGCCCGCCAATTGTCCAGAATCGCAATTAACGCCACTCCATTTCTGCTGGGTTCGGTTTCCACAAACTTTTATAGACGCCTCACTTTCTTGATTGAAGCAAACTGGACAGAATGAGCGGGTGGTGTTCAAACTTACCCTATCGAAGAGACGTCGGATTTTCATGCCCGCTATCTCGTTAGTTAGTCATGTGTGGAAGGAATTCAACTTAACAGGCTTTGCAGGATTCAAGGCAGTGAAGATGATCAACTACCTATATCTATCGACGCACCTACTGGCAGCATGAGGTTTAGTGAGGAGCTGCGGTTCACTCCGCATGTTTATTTATAGCGAACGGGAATAGTTGGTCTGTTCGGTGTAGTGGGAAGTCCATTGAGACGGCACTCGCTATAATGAACGCGAACCAACCGAAAGTACAGAGATGTTTCGAGATCACAGACTTCTGGATTGTCTTTTCGTCACGACTTTCGTTAAACCAACGCTCTACTATGCTTTAGTGCATTCATAGCACGCGCGTTATGTAACAGGTCGTCGAATTGTGCTTGTATTCCCTTGGCATTTCGTTATCACCCACAGCGGCGTTGACTATCGGAATAATTTGACTAACAGAGGATAACGGTGAACGATGAACATATTTCGTTTTAAAACAGAGTTTCATACAACCATGCAATCAAAACCGAGAGAAGAAATGTCGCGAACTGTTAACATTGCGATTCACTCTCATCAGCTGCTAACGTAAAACGAGCAAATTTTATGCAAACTTCACGTGGCAACAAGTGGACGAATCATTCAAACAATTTTAACTTTTAGCACGCTACTAGTGCAGTCACTTCCCCGACAAGGAGATGGATAGAGTCAACGCCTTCTATGCACACAAAAATGGCTGATGTCTGATTCCATTTTGACAAAAATTTCGTTAGATAATCACCATTGGAAACACCTCAATTACCAACCACGTCAACTACGGACATCAGGGGGGTACCGTAAAACGCATACACAGAGAATGGTTAAACCTACCAGGTCAATGGTATCTTACGTTTGCTCACAGATCATCAGCTTAGAATAGGTTTCGTAGCAGATATGGTTAGAGCCATGAGGGAAAATTAGTACTAATCTTCTTGAACCGGAAAGCCTCCAAAATCTTTGTTTAACCTTTCTCCGCCACTTCTAAACTGCCGGAAACCCTATGCTGATGTTGTGCCTCATCAGTTGCCGCAGATATGCAAACTTGTAACGACTCATCGAAAATGCAAAGGCTATCACCAGCATCATTGACGGCAGTGCCTCAGTGCCATGTGACCATCAGAAAAAAAGGAAAAACAAGGTGCCCGTTTAGAGGCAAAACAAAGACTGTAGGTCTGAATTCACAGTTTTCATCAGGGTGCCCGCAATTTAAAAAGTGACAAATGTCTTCAGTCCAGTTAATAAGCCAATGAATATCTACAGATTAGCAGCGGATATGTAGGATTGACACAGGTCGAACACAGGTCAGAAACCAAAACAATGTGCGGCACGTTAAAATTAAACGAGCTTTTACAATATATACACAGGGCTATCGATTACGGTTAACAGCTACTTTCGATTCTCGTGATAACCAGACAAGCGCAACATTAACCACAGACAACTGTGCAAAATAACGTGGGTGTGACCATCCAGGTGGGTCCAGTTTGTTGGAAACGTTCTCACTCAAACAATGGAGGATTAGAGTTCCGGTTCCAATCCCGGCGAGGAGACACAAGTCGAATGAACCAACCAAGAGAACAGCTACACGTGAAAGCTGCACTTACGTATGAGTAGTGGCCACTCTGTAACAAATTCACCGATTAAATTCCATAATCCGTATTTCCTCGTAGTCACGAAATTTTGGGACCACCCAATCTTTCGTTGACAACCGCACTTTTGAAGAGTAAAGTTGCACAATGCATTCAAATGACAGATTTCACTGCATCTTTACAAATGCTTGTTGCCGACTGTTAAATCTACCAAGTTAAAAATTAACCGTAAAATGTATTACAAGTGCAATGTCATTCGTAAACTGGTGCAGAGCCCTTACTATTACCAGGGTAATCAGGATGACAACTGGTTTCTTTTGAATCCATTGAATAGGTTTTGTTGTTTGTGACAGCAACCGCCTCGACATATCGAAGAAAGCTAGGGCTGGTGGTCGTGCAGACAACCGTGAATATTCTAGTTGTGTCAGGTTGACGGTTCGCCCATAACCATTCATGCTGTATGGGGTCCAAAAATGGCAGACTTAAAACCAGCTTGCCAGCCATCTGGGTAGGTTCGAACACAAAAAAATGACATGACAACTTCATTTAACCGAAAAAGAGGAGGTACGGTCCAAACCATGTCGACCGTAGAGGTCTTTCCATTTGTGATTGGTAAAGTTGAGTTGGTTGTTAGTTATGAGGTTCTGAGTGTGAACAAACACCTGTACATGTGCCAAGAATCAGACGGCCTAACAAATTTGTAATACCCCCAAGAGCTGGAGACATGGACTTTGCAATGTGCCTGATAGGTTGACCAGAACAGAAACGAATGACTCAGCCATGTGGTCACTGGTTAACTGAAGGCCACCGATTTTCCCGCTCCGATCCCTGATCAAGCTGGCTGATGTTCCTTTACCGTTTCGTGAAATAGCCCTGTAGCAAATCCGACGTACGATGTCAAAAAATAACGGTTAGACACGTAGGCTCTGAGTTGCACCGGAGAAACAGACAGTCAGACTAAACATCTATAAAACATTAGCCGTCAAAAACGATAAAACGATGCGCACTGGAAAGGCTACGAATGTGCAACCCTATGACTAAGTTACTTTTTTGGAGAAGGGAAAGAACCGAATTGACTCACTGTCCGTATTCCGAAAAGCCGTTTTCTTTGAGGAGATTTATCAGACACCATCATTTGCCGTAAACAACAGTAGATAAATGTCCGTCCTCTCTATATTGTTCTTTTTGACTAGAACGCACTTTTTCTGTATGGCTGTATGGCAGCTAACCATCAGCGTGAACCACTGGTGTATTGCCATCTTGACAACGAGGATACTCATCAGCAGCAAACCTAGTGAGGATCACACAGCCACTCTCTCAAGTCTGCCAGACTGGACAATTTCTGAGGTGGATCAAGTTGTCTAAGGTTATGCAGACGGTGTCTAAACAACACTCCATCACAATAACGAAAAACAATGTTCTCCATTCGATCCAGGCGGTCGCAGCACTAGTCAGATGGGTAGTGCATACTCTGGCAACTGATGTTTGGTGCCAAAATTGTTTTGGGTCAAATCAATAATCGGCTCCGACACAGCTAGTGCAGACTATCTGTGTAGACTAAAAACGAGGCTCCCAGTCTGTCAAGCAGGCCATTGGTTCGAGTGTGATCCTTGGCTTCGCCGGATTAATTAAGCAGGAGACCCAGAGGTCTAAACGACGATGGTACATCCTATAAACACGGTGGGCGCGAAAACGTCACCACCCCATGGTGCACGTCATCAGTAATCAGAATTTATCGAGCTTATTAGATAGTTCACTCGGTGATGATATTGAATTAATTGCACATAGAATTCCTCCCCATACTTTTGAGAGTTTAAACTAGTGTGTGTATCGTCGAGTTTCATTGGGTAGCCACACATCACGATGACTACTCGCAGTTCAGCACTTGTGTTCCGGGAGGCAAAACCAGTCTGAGAAACGACTGCAGTGTAAGACACATGCGTGAGCATTTACAGGCATATGGCTGGAGCCAACAGTAATCAGTCGGATCAAGAAATGGATCAATCACATGAGTGAGTAATGATAACTGACAATAACGGATGCAGAACGCGAAAGAAATGCTAGTACATGGAACAGTAGTTTGTTAAGAGTTCATTTATCGATTAACAGACCAACTGCAGGATAGCAAGATATACACCAGCCGATCGGTAGAGAACGAAAAGTATGAGTGCTAAAAGAGTGAAGGGCGGAAAACAAGAAATAAGAAAAAGAATGCTACTCCACTCAGGTCACGTAATATCAAGGTAGTGAAAAATTTATTACCCTCTGTTTTCGAACAGGTGGCGGTGGCTTCATGTGGTGTATCGTAAGCGTCTAAGAAAATTCCTTTTCATAGGTTATTAAATAGCACAGAATGTCCATTACTTCACTCGCTGACCAGGTTCTCGCAAACGTTTTGTTAGTACACTCTTCATTATTCCACTTTAGATAGTGAAAAGTCACTTAGATATGCTCCCAGATTCGAGTACAGTGTGTTCAACGTGCATCCAACATACTGCAAATCGTAGGTACAGGTTCGATTCGGATAGTGCAATCAGCGGATTTCCATCGGAGTTGACGGATAAGAGTATGGTGCAGCACGCTGTGCTTGAGAAGGTTCCAATTTTCAAGTCGTATTTACGTTAGGTTTTAAAGTATCTTCTTCACTTACAGTTTAAAACATACTGAGCGTGTGAAATCGGTTTTTATGAAAGTTGGACGTCTGACGACATATAAAGTGATAAAAATCCCCGCGAACTCTTCGAAAGTTCGTTATGCAGGTTGTGCATGCTTACATTCCCGAGCAGCGACTGTCTTGCAGAAGATTATCGAGGTTTATGAGTCCTCCTCAAAGATAGCAGCATTCAACACTCGTCTTCAAGTTATCACGTTTTACATCACCTGTGGTCCTCGTGAAAAATTCCGGAAAGTAATTTTGGCTGATTCTTTTCATGCAGTTGTAATGCAGACTGATCTGGCCCTGCCCAATTCCATTTGTTGCTGGCTGTCAACGCACAAAGCTCCCGTTACCCCGTATCTTACCCAAGCGCTTGATTTTGTAAAATTCCATTTTCGCAGTTAGATAAAGGATTTCTAAATCACGTTACTGAGTTTGCTGAAGACATGCACATGACACCGCCGAATTTCCAACTTTAGGATCAATAAAACGATAAATGGATCTCATGTGTGAGCCTCTTCAGTTGCACAAAGACCGCTCTGAAGCTGTAAAGTCCTATGGAAGATTAAAAACTAAATTGAACAGTATGGAAACGGTGGAATAAATTCGGCTTTTGTACATCGACTCTGCTAGCATACTTACCTGTGTATCAACAGTGAAGTGAAAGGAAATACGGCGAGCGTCTGCGCGTGTGATTGTTGACAATATACACACTTAGAGCGAAGCACATGTGAATGCAATGAGGGAGTAGCAAGAGCGTACGGAGCAGCGTGCACGTGTTCGTGCGAGACGGCAATCTCTGACTGAGGTCAACCGAATGGTCATTTCGTTACGTAAAACAATTAATCCGAAGGGAATGGATTAAGATTACGCCATTCGGACAAACCCATTCCGACGACTGGGCAAATCGCGGATCGACCACGTGATCAACTGGTGATTAAATCTCACGACTGCCCACCTAAACGTTATTAAAGAGGGAAAGAGTACGTCGGATAGGTTACTGAAGTTAACCAACGTGATTAGGTAGCACAAAAGTTCAAACTGTTTTACAGCAGGCAGTTTTGTTGTGAGTAGTATACTACTCACAAGTAGTAAATGACCCACAGATGACAATCAGGAACAGAAGAGCAAGCCCCGGACGCCAGGAAGACGATGGACAAGAAGAGACTATCGGAATAGTGTATAAGTGCTGTGTGAGAACTTCCACGGTCTATCACCCAATGTATGTGAATGCATGTCTGCCGTGCAAATGTGTACGCGTTTGTGGCACAATTTTTGATATGACCTGCACGGGAGTTTGCGCAATAAACGACTTCGCAGACCAAGCGTCTTGTGTGGTCACAACAAAACGAAATGGGATTCAAAGAAGGTCACATTTAGCCTATTCATATACTTGGACTCCGGCAACTAACACCAAACCATGAGCAAAAAGAGGCGCAATCACTAAAGGAAGCAATTCACATACCTTCCTACAACCCCGGTGACCACAACCACGTGGTCTAGTGAATAAGTGCCTGGATAACAATCCATCGTTTATCCACACATAGTGCGTTCGACTCTCCCGCGTGCGTGGCGTTGGTAAGACCCAAGCAGGTTAACACAGATGTGATACTTTGCCGGTGGTCACTGAAACCAACTGTTAGCAAAACGCTTTCTCAACCACTTCCGGGGCTGCGGTAAATGGTTGCTCTTTTGCAGGCAACCACAGTACGGCTGATCGAGTTAAGTGAAGAAAAGTAACAAGTTATTAGTCCACACTGATAGTGTCCTAACATAAAACCGTACAAACAAAACTGACGTATTGTCGGTTCTCTGAAAACAAGTACTGAGAATGGAACCAAAACAGATTTTTGTTAACAACAAAAAGGAGAGACGGGAAAAGGGACTTAACGGACAATCAACGCCCAGTGGGAAAAACGCAATCACACACAAACAACAGAGTTCTGTGTGTGGGCATGGCGACATTTTTATGGTTTTCACTATTCGGCTTCAGTTGACATAATAGCTTCGCGGATAACGCAGCAAAACGAACAGAACGTTCTGGGGAACTAGCCCGATTAGCAGTCATTTCCGAATATCTTCAGCAAACACTTGAATAGGTCACGAGGCCTCAAGTTCAAGAGACGAACATGATCAATCTGCAGTTCGTAACTGGACATACTGACTGTACTTATCCCTGTCAATGAATAATCAGCAAGTGTTTTACATTGAGAACCCGCGGTGATGGAAAAGAGTGAATGGCATGACAGAAAATGAGATGACGTTGTCAATACAAAACAGTCACCCAAGACTGCAAAAATCCATGACTTAGGTAAATGACATTTAATGGCTGCTGTGGTCAAAAATGTACCCGTTGTTATCCACTACTACGTCGTCCAACGTGGCTGATAATCAGCAAAGATCTCTGTGTGCTCGGCATATATGACTTTGTAAATTTCGCCATTTACACCAACAAAGATCGTGTGCATATGTATGAATAGAGTTCGCCACCATTCAACAGATCAGGCTGGGGTGGATACTGTCCAGCTACCCAAGCGTAAGCAACGACGGTTACAGTAACCGT
>QNGE01000361.1:270562-288504 GCA_008508345.1 Paragonimus westermani | reverse complement strand
ATTCATGGTTGTGTGTGGGCTGAGATACTGCCAGGACGCCCAGACCTAGACAGGAGAACGATTAGGGTTCTCAACCAAAGCCTTTGGCTCAAAAGCCTGTACCGCAAGGCAGCGGGTGGGTGGCGGTGTACCAGAAATGGTACGTTTTTCAGGAAGAGATGCCAACCATCTTCCAACCCCCAACCTGGAGGACCAGGAGACTGTGGTTTGTCAGACCTCTACCTGTTGACCTGCCTGGTATGAGTAACTCTGTCCAGTTTAGCCCAAAAGGTCATCGAGATGCGCAAGCCGTCACACCACGTCAAGGTCCAGTCTCACCGTGACGGTACAGTAACCGTAGTCCAAACACATGACAAGTTGATCCATGGTGAACTTTGTTACTCACGAATTCGTGCGGTTAAACTCAGTGCAGAGCGAAATCGCTCCAGCTGTTGTTTTGCAAATGCAACTCTTCAATTTAAGTGAGACGACACGCGGGTACAGCACAAAGACTGCCTTTACTCAAAACGTACGAGTTCTAAGTCCGCCCCACACAACCCTATCAAGGATAATATAGCTTTCTCGGTCCTGTATGTTCGGCTAGCATTGTACTGTGTCGGACATGAAGTACGGCTAGTACGGATTGCCAGCCAATTTGTGGGCTATCGAATGTTGCGTTGGTTCATAGGCTTGCCAAGCGCTGTTATGCAGTCGAACCCAGACGGGACGGTTGAAAAGCAAAGCGGTCGCCGAAGCGAGATAAGTCACGAACTCCGGGAGGTGTTCGGTGGTGATGACACCAATCTACCAAGCACATTGTCCAGGGCTCCAGCAAGGCTATCACTGTGGCTTCTATCTAGGTTTCAGAAGCCCGACGGCATCTAACCCACATGAGACCTCGTATGTTCCATAGCAATGAACACCTTTGTGGTGTGAGAACTGAAAATTCAATCGACAACACATCTCGCTAACGGGCTCAAGTCGTTAAATGAATAACAAAAGGAACAATAGCAAAAGGGGATACTGAAGAGATCCAAATTTCGATTTTCCCAAAAAAACGATACGGGGAACACAAAAAGCAAAAATCACACGAGACTGACCTCTTCGCGAACTAACTGTTGGCGCACTTTGATCAGCAAATGTGTAATCATGGCAGCCCGAGCCGCCTGTGTGGGATGAATGGGCCAAGTGAATTTCCACTCAAGACCGTAGAAGTTGCTATTTGCCATGATTGGATCGCGACTGGCCAGGTAGACGTAGTCCTCCCACCAGTCGGTCACCTGTGAACAGAAGAAGAGTGACTGGGCTAGACCGTGCAAACACGCAACTTGGGGTAAAACTAGCCCCAACGAATATCCCCTTGTGTAAAATCACAGAATGACCTGGGTAACCATACTGACATGCATGTAAATACACGTCTGATGGCATTCGGTTCGGATTGACCTGTCACACTGACCGAAGCCAAAAAACACCTGCGCTTAATCATAATCACAAGTGGCTTGTGCTGCACCACTTGTGTTTCCATTCACACACCGCGTATCCAATGCAAACCCGAAGGAATAAGACCAACAGGCTTGTGAGTGAAGCCTTTATGTCCAGCTGGCTAATGCTGGTTAGTCAGCTGATAAATTGGTGCGAAATTGAAGCCCCTATCTGTTGAGAAACAAACAGGGAAAGACTGCAATAGTCAGATTAATACTGGGAAGAAAAATATTGAAAATATAACGTAATCATTCCATTATGGAAGTGTGTGTATGTGCATTCCGGAGAGGATAAGGAGGAAAAAGCAAAACACGAGGCTGGACCGGAAGAAAACAGACAAAATACTCATCATACGGCACACAAATAAAACTGAATAAAAAAGAAGGACAGAAGGCCATAGAAACCCAAGTTTCTGGAAGGGGAGCGGGTGAAATGCCAGACAGTGTGGGTTGATGCGAACAAGAATAGCTTATATAACCCGCCTGAGCCTAAAATACTCGTTGTCACTTCGCCGACGGTGCAGTGAGTACGTTGTTGATCTACTAATCCCGAATGACCAGTGCAATTGTAGCCGCGCACATCGAAACGCTATGTAGTCATGTTACTACTACCTATGGCACCCATGGTCCTCTTGTGTACCGCGCGCTTACGTTCTCAGTCACGCTATAGCCATTCACACTGAACTTCGGCACACCGGTCCGAATCATATTTCTCCAGACCGTCCGGTTCAACGGCAAATCTTCCCGACATCTAAAATCGATGATACGACGCGAAAGACTTACCTGGACGCACGTAGACAATAACATAAGTGTAGTGTGTGGGTAGAACCACTAGTGGAATCGCTCCACATGCCAAACATAACGTATACAAATGTACGAGTTCCTCAGCCTCGACTTCAGCAAGAATGTCGCAAACCACGTACCATATCTATGGGAGGAGACTGATGGTGAGGACACATTGCCGAGGGCGAAACAAAAACAGGTCTAACGGTATGGTAAACGGACGTTTCTGATCGTCGTCCACCACGGTCAAATCCCGAGGGAGACGTAACAATCATCTTAGCGAGTACCGACTTTAACGGGTACGAAGGTAAGGTACCTTGAATGGCTAGAACCCATTCGAAGGATTCGTGATTTGGTCCCCAGCTCCCTGGCAATGCGAGGAAAGCGTCATAACAGCCCTGTCGATCTTTAAACTCCTGGCTTGAAAGGCCTCTTACACCAGACCAGCCTTTTTTACTAATCATCGAAATATCGCACTGTTTCTGTAGCAACGTCATACGAATTGTATTGGATAACCCGGACTGCTTTATTCCATCCGAAGAGTGTATGAACCGAACCATAAGTGATCACCAGCCCTCAATAAACTATGAACTCTATTCTCTGCTCTACTATCTTGTAGTTTGAGTTTCTTTTGAAACAAAGGCTCAAGGTGGGTCCCCTCAAGTTAACCCTATTCGTCAGCCTGAACATTCAAAGGATATGCCGTTCCGCCAACTATGCGACCATGAGTATATTTGTTTCCTTAACTATTGCGCTTTCTCATAGGCTGAAATCGCCCAACCGTTTTGTAGTTGGCTTGCAAACGATCAAACGTCCAGCAAAGCCCCAGAAAGGGTTGAGATAGGATTTCGCAAACAACAGTAATACTGATTGGAGACTTGAACGCTCAGGTAGGAAGGTTGAACGCTGACGAGTGTAAACTAGATGATCCACACTCTTAAGGTACTCGTTGTACAGATGACGTTGAGCGTTTGTCGCAGCTCTGTGCTGGTAACGATCTGTTTCTGGCAATTACCAGTTTTTGACGCTCTAGGTGTCAATGTGCTACCTGGCTACCTCAATCGCCCAGTCAATCTTGGATGTAGACTGACCAAAGAGCCATCAACTATCGGTGACGTGACTGTTTTCAAAACTCAAAGTCAATCAGGGAGGTCTGCGTGGAGCCCGGTTATGCACTATTACGTATGTACTAATCTCACTTTACGCTTTGTTAGGAGACCAATTTACCGTCGGCCATAAATTGACGTGTCTAAACTGGCAGGGACGCATGAGCCTTACGCTTACCAGTATGCGCTTGTTTCAAGTCGGGGTCTCTGTCCATCGAACGAAATTACAGCTGCTGCTCGTTCAACCGCCAACCCCTAGATCCCTAGACGATCAAACGAAATTCTGGACGCGTGCCGGAATATTCAACCCAGATCACAAGACTGCTCGCTTTGAAAACCGGAAGCAACTACAAGAAGACCACAAAGTCTGATGGACACAACGCGCTATTGAGACGAAACGAACCGTTGATACCAGGAACTCTCGAAAACTTTTCAATTTCATCCGAGCAACTGGTAGCAGAAAGCGACGTATGAGCGAGGTAATCTGCGAATCCAACAAGCCTATTCAAAACCGGCAACGACGCTTAAACCGGTGGACTGAGCATTCCCAACAGCCGTTCAACTGGTTATCCGCATTACCGACCACTGCTTGCATGCTCTACTTGTGCTTATCGGCCGCTGACGTGTTTACATACTCGGAAACAGAAGTCTTACTCGGGGTCAGACTTCCGAAGCGTCGCAAGGCACCCAGACCAAATGAATTCCCTTCTGCCCTTTGTGTAGTTGGGTGTCCAGCCTTAGTTAAAACGCCCACTGCTCTGCTCCAAAAACTCTGGGTCAGTGAAGTTGTTGTAAATGAGTGAGGTTTGGCTAAGTGTCCTCATTTTCAAAAAGAGCTGATGCACTTCGTGTGCGAATCACCGGAGGATTACCTTGATCCCTATTGCGTCAAAGTTACCAGCAGCTATTGCACTTAGTGGACTAGGCGAAGCGCATAAACAACGTATCTGTGAGCAGCAAGTCGGGTACCGTCATGGTTGTGTTAGCATTGATCATACCTTCACGCTCCACCACATGCTTAAACTCGGCCATTCATACACAGGGCTTAACGGCTGTTGCGATTTGGACACCAAAGAGGCCACCGATTCAGTTGGCAAAGCTGCACTCTAAGACTGTTTGTCGGAAAAGGTTGTGTCTGAGAGATGTATGAACACTCTGAAAGTGATACATCGGCGGGGCCTAAGGCGGATTGGACCTTATGACAAAGCAACACAGACCTTTGTTATCTCAAGTGGGGTGCAACAAGGTTGTCCAACCTCCCCTTTTCAACCCAGCTTTGCGGTAGAAGAGATCTTAGGATGTGACCTGACAAACTGCAAATACGACGGTGTGGAGCTGTTCCTAAGCACTCGACTTCGATAGAGAATGTACAAATGCCTCTGCTCTAACCTGTGAAGGTTCACAGGGAGCCCAGAACATCTTAGACAGACTAGAGGCTCCAGTCAGTAAATTTGATAAAGCCTTTGCAGAACTGTGTGCCTGCTCTTGCCCTAGGTGCTGAGCTGTTGGAAATATTTGACTTCATGTATTCTGAGGGCTGTATCAGCGCTGATGAGACCATGATTCGCATAACAAATACTCGGATGGCGTTTCCCAGCTTACACCATCTGTGTCGTCATGATCTCAGTATTTCTGTCCAAGGCCGGGTGAACGATGCTACTGTGAAGGCAGTCCCTTTGTATGGCTCCAAAACCTGGTCCATCTGCGCGGAGGATGTACACAGTGTCCCTTATCGACCATCGGTGCCTCCGAAACATTCACAGCGTGTGATGGGAACAATGTCAATGTTAGAGGAATCCTTTTTTTTCGTCCAAAACCGCCTCCTTCCTCGAGAAAACGATCCTATCCAATCAAAATAGGCGGAACTGTCGTGACCATTCGAGAGGTGACATCCACTAGTTTTTTACCTGTCTGGCCTTTATTCCGCTACGCTCATGGGTGGCTTAGTGACCTTAACTATTTTTTTTATGTCTGTCCTTCGGTTTTCTGATTCGAGAATGTTGGTAGGTCACTATGCACCCTATAAATACCATGCAATTTTCTCCTTGTCGTACACGTTGTCGGAGCAGAGCAAGGATGCTTTTTGCACCCGTCTTTTGGTTTGTCTTGGGCACAATTAACGGGGACCGCCGCGTATTTTCGGGACCAAGATTTGCCGTGTTAATTACATCGAGGAGGAGAACCCGATTTCCCATCAATCGTCTTATTATACCGTGGATGAACCAGCGTACTGAGTAAAGGGTTACAACAGTCAGCAACAACGGAATTCGCTGACGTTTTCGGTACGGACAGGCTCTGTCGATCCCTCAGCAGACTGGTCACTTACAAGCCTTGTTGACTTGTTGCGAATCTCTGTGTGTACCGGTGTAATTTCCCCTTCACTCCTCTCATACTGTGGCTTGTTTGTCATTACATATTGAATACACATAAATACACAACCGACGCTACCACGAATTCATGGATCACGTGAAAGCGTAAAATAAAAGCTATAATTGGGCGGCATAACAGCAGAACAGAAAAAGGGACAAGCGAAGAAATGGATGATGAGTACTTCCTGGAGTTCCTAACATACCCTTAATTTCATCGTAGTTCTTCAATGTCATCCGAGCTGTTGAAATCCCTGATGGGTAAGGCGTTCAAATCCATTAAGTACAAAGTGATGTGCAATTCTCATTCACCGCACAGTTAGTACTTTGTCGGAGGCGAGAAGCAAAGAACTAAAGTCCGCGAGCGATACCCAAGAGCAGTCGGCTCAAAGGATGTCAGCCTGTTTACTAACAACTGGGAAGTTCACCTGGGGCGCTTGAGCTCTCTACTGACGTGTACCTCAGTGACAGTCCCTCGCCCTCAGCTGGATAGTTAAGCTTGCCGACCATTAGAGGAGCCCAATGTGTGGTCATAATGCATTTGTCCACTTTTCTGCTGGAGCAGGTTGCTCAAGACGGGTCAAGAGATGTTTACTTCTTAGGATAAGCTAATTCTGACTTACAGTATATTACAACAGACATCAGATGGGACATGTTTATACACTGTTTCCAATGATACTCGCTGAAACTGCAAAACCAGATACGCCACCTGAAGTGCAAATACCTTCTTATACTTTAACTGTACGGACTACCCCCAGATGAGGGCAAAATCCCTCCCAATACTCTATCCATCTCGTTAACCTACTGTCCAAACCCCAGTGGATGAGAACATACTTCGGCTGTCTATCTCCCCTTATTACGCACAACGCAACCGCTTGCCCCCTGTTCTGCCCACGGTACACACGTGCAAGTCATGTTTACTGGATAGCAACATTACATGATTTCTACTGATTCCTACTCTCCATCTGAGATCATATTATTGTGACTTCATTTGTGTCCGTTTTTTATTAAATGATCGTTTGCATAGTTTCGTAAAGTTTATACTTTGTTTATAAAGCAATCGTAATATTAATAGTACCATCGTTTCTAAAATGGATATTCGTTCTATCACTTTGTGGTAGTGTAAATTGGACGCGTTACTCAACGTTAATTTGGTGAATGCTTGAGAAGCGGTGGAAGCAGTTTGGAACATCCCATTCGGATCTGTCGTGACAGTGACGGTAATAGAGAATTCTAAGCAACAATCTGACGCACATATTCATTATGCTATTCTAGGTTTCCAAGCAACGTGGCCATCTGGACAACGCTGTAGTGATGTACGACTCTGGAGCCAGTGCTAGTGGGTTATTGTCTGGTGAAGTGCATGTGGTTTATCCTACAGCACTCGCGACTAACTTTGATTCGCCTTATTACGTCTTATATTCTTACTATTACTATTTCTGGAACCAAAATCCTCACGTGCATTCTTTTTTCTTCACTCTTTACTATTCGCTTAATACTATGCGACAAAAATCCAAGTGTACATAACTATCGTACGCTTCCTCCAAACTGTGAAAATTTAACGAGTCTAAAGTGAACAGAATAAGCAGGCATGGCAATAATGAGTGTTTGTGGGAATATTCTCCTAATTTGTAAAGCACTGAGCCTGAAGTGATCTAATGGTCACAACATCGACTATCAACTGAAAGAAAACGGGTTCGAACCCAAGTGACCGCGGCCACTTCCGACCGAATCTGAAAATCTCTATAGAGCAAACCACCTAACACATGACAGTTGTTTACATGACACTAAATACTTTAAAGTGAAAAGTTGAGAACGTACTGTAAGGCCTTGCGAGCACTAGTCGAATTCGCACCGGAGTAAACCTAGAGATGGAGTTGATTCACGTTTGTGTGTGATCTGCATTTAGCAACCGGCCCGATAAAGAATCTCCACTGAATTAGTTGCACGCAGACAGAGACAAAATAATTATGGTGCACAGCAGTCCAATCCGAGCACATCGCGCCTGAATCAGCCAGAACACCGATAGGTGTGTACAATAAATATTCCCCGTAGACGGATGGACCGGCCGATTCACGTAGAAACCAACAAAGGAGTAACAATCTAACTAGCATAATTATACATACATAGAACTCACATAGTTACTAGTGAACCAGGTTTTTAACCAAAGGAAGAACTGTAGTTTACGGCCATGACCTTTGCGAAACACTTCGGATTCAATTGTCAGTTCCTCAAATTCTTTAACAGAAAGCAGATGCCGCACCGAGAGAAGGTACTGTGAAGTAGAGCGAAAAGATAAACATTTAAACAATCAAACTGTTAACACATACACCAGACACACGGTATGATGGCATGTATCGTGAGAAAGTAGTATCAAGTTGTTTTTTCCGAGCCAACCTGGGCTGGAATCGGTAACGACAACTTATGTGATGATAGTTGAAATCAAGAATAGGTCTGAAAGAGGCCACTGCAGAGAAAGTCAATCACTGGTCAACTAGCGACACGATAACCAACCATCGATAAGGAATGGAAATTGACCTTATCGAGAACAATGCACGATGGGTTAGGGAATTTACAAAACATCCAAAATAACCATACTGGACAACCGAAACTGTATGGTTAGACATCAGTAGAACGGATTTTGACGACAATCGGGCGAACGGCTGACATACTTGGGAGATGACACACAGTTGCATACTTAGGGTGAATGACATCACCAGTGGCCGATTTACAGCAAACACTACATTTAGAAACGCGATAAAGAAGAACCATGAAATAAATGCAGCCCACACCAAATCGATCAAAAACGCAGGCTTCAGAAAGCTTGCGACAGATTGAAACTTTGCGTAACTAACTGGTACAGTCAAACTCGCGCGTGTGCGTGTACACACACTCGGACACAAGTATCTGACTACTGATAACCTCAACCAGCAAGCACCAATCGAGTGTAGCACAAAGAAGTGTAAAAAAAGAAGTAAAGTAATGAAGTAGCACTAAAAAGAAGCCACAAGGATGATCTGCTTTGACAATGTCGTATTATCCTCACATGCAACTTGGCTGTTTGTTTGAATTAGTCAAAGGGGTTTTGTAAAGTAAGTTCCTTCTCTCATCTATCGTTTGATAATAAATCAGGGCTCCTTCTTTAATTAATGGTTGTGCAACAATTAAACAACAGTGTGAACGAGTGAGTTGCCCTAATGCGAAAGCCTGCACCAAACATGAGTGTACTGCATCTTTCAGAAATCGGAACCGTGAACTTCAAACAAATGTTTGCTACCACGTGACCAAGCTTTAAAAATCACTGCGGACAATTGCAGAGAACTCTACTCACTCAAAAGGAAAAACAACTGGTTTGGTATTACAAGCGTGATGCCCCTTATCGACGCGCTTAACAAAAATCCGTATTTGAGCACGTAACCAGAAGGCTCTTAAGCCACAAGGTGAATGCTGCCATCGGGCATGCCGAAGCACAATCGGGTCGAGTAGGTCAGATAGCATACACCAAAACAAGATCATTCGGAATAATGACAACCTTACGCGGAGTTGTCGCCACCAAATTTCCGGAGGGAGGGGGCTACGGATTCAAAATACTGAGAGACCGTTCATCGGCAAAATCAATCGGGTTCTTTCAAATAACAGGTGAAACATGAGTCAGTAGCACACTCTCAACTATTCTCATGAAGATGATTTTGTCTACCTATCCCGATGGATTTCATGAACCTTTTCCTGATGTAGTGTGCAACCATGAGATAAAAGCAAAGCATCCGTAACGACGCCGATTGCCAATTAGACCCCAGCTATCTCGAAGTTCCAGGGAGCGAAAGTCACGATTAACTTTATAGACTGTCAGATCTAGTAGATAACTGTCGACTTTCTCACTCAAAACATACACACAACCATCACACCTGCATAGCTAAAAGCAAGTATATCTAATCGCCGACGGTCTGACGAAATGTCGTGCTCTATGGCTACCGCCTTCTACGCCACCGGGTGAGTAGCGAAGCTCAGCCCAGGCGTTTCCGTGCAGTTCAAACCCATGGAATCTCTGCAAAGCAATGAGATCGGACTCCGGGAATATGCCACTTAGTATAACCAACCGTCTATAAACCGGTTGGGACTGGCTGTTCATCGTATTTTTCCATTATTCACTGCATCCGAAATTCCCCTGAGTCTAATTTCTTTCATTCATTGTACACGATTAGTAACCACATACAGGTATGATAGTCAAACCACAACTGTACTCCGTGTGCCGAGTATCTTCCAGAGAAAATGCGTCGATTTCCTTGCTAGTTACAGGTTCCCCCAGTCCGCACAACAGCTCCGTGAACAATTACTCTAAGTTGAATTGTGTGCACCATTACATTCGACTCGCAGTTTTCACGCATCAGTGAGCTACCCAGAGCTCTAACCCTGAAACTTTCTGGTCATGAATCGGACCGTTTCCGCAATTCTTCAAAGATGCGTATCGCCTATGTGGGAGGAAGAGCATTTTTCGAAGTACGAAGACAGAGTTTTTACACACATTATGTATGGTTCCCCCTTGATCGTCGACAATGATGTGCACACCCGCGTTTGTTTCCATCAGTCAGTAACCCAAGAGAAAATTCGAATATCGACTTAGCACAGCTGTTACCAATAGCTTACAGACCACAACATGACGCGTGTTTTCTTAAACAAACTCCATCGTCAACTTCATTTTCATACGTGTAACGAGGTTTACGTGACGTGTACTTGGTCGCATTTAAATCATCAGGCTGTCTAAACGTAGACAGCAACCGCAGATAAAACCGTGGCTCGAACCCGCTATTGTAGAGTAGGCAACAAGCGTCCTAGCCAGTAGGCTACAGCAGACCGTCGTTATAACGAAAGCCACACGATTAGACAACAGATCCGCACGAGGATCGTCTTTTCATGACGAACTTGCGGAATTTACTAAATACCTAACTCATTCGAAATTTTTGTCTTGCAAAACCCTCTTAGCCAGATGTATACATTGCATATGGTTTACATAAGCACATGGTTCACAGCAGAGGGCACGCAGAACGTACGTTTTTCTGAAAAGTCAGCGACACGATCAACGTGAATCTCTGCCGTTCAAATTGAGACACTTTGTAGTGACCTGGAGATAATCCCGGTCTATTAGCTGTGAAAAGTGTAAAATTCTCCCTAAAATCCTAGTTCACATTGTACATAAGGTCGTAAGGATCTTCGCTGGCTGTCTGCTTATCGAATGCGATCACCTTTGATTGCTTACATCCTTGTCGGTCTATGCGCACCAATGGCACCACCCACACTCCTGGCTTGCTCGCGCGCCCGACGGTGGGGCCATGAGCCTCCCTAGCTATTATTGCGTCTCGGTGCAGTCTAGCGCTGGTCGAGGCCTATCACAACCTTCGTACAGTGTGTTTGGTCGCTCTCAATTATCCGTATTCTTATTGCGCGTCAGGTGTTTATTGCGTACACCTGGGGACCGTTAAGATGGTAAGCGTCCACATTAAAACTTGATCCTGAAAGTAGTCCACGAGATAGCAGATTAATAAATAAGTGTAAGAGCAGCCAAAAACGAATAATATTCGGAAAATAATAGTACTGACACAAGTGCACCACAGCAGGCTACGAACTGTCCTACCCGACAGGGGGGTTCAACTAGTGGAGTAGATGGCAGCGCACACATTCTGGTAGGCAACCCTAAATCTTGTTCAGAGAGATGGTGGAGGCCTTCACCGCTAGTGACGACGTCATTATCTGACTATCTTACGGCTTTTCTTCCAACCGTCAGTAGCTGCAATTGAACAATGCGCGATGTGACAAGTACTCTGATGGCATGCGGAGTAGATGGGCAAGCCAAAATTGACTGCACATTTCCACTATAGTGGTTATTGGTTGCGGACTTGTGAAGCTACCCAGCACAAGCTGGGGAATGTGGCGTTGCTTACACAGCAAGTCCATTTGGTATATGCAACCGCATGGACACAGTGGCGGTCGAAAACGAAAAGTAAACTCTTTTCATTACCAAATAACTGCTTCATAACTTCTACATTGCTTAGTCGTTGGTGCAACTCGACACGAGCAATCGAACGCAGACATTAGTGGTCAAACAGCTGAAGACGGTTCATTTCTTCTATCCTGAGTGACCAGGTTTCGCTGCCGTAAAGCAACACAGCCCCCACTGTCGCCCTGTAGGCGCCACCCCTAGGCTTCAGAGAGATACCTCTCTGTCGCCAAAGATAATCCCGATTAGTAAATACCACCTTAGCCTTAGAGATACACGCTCGTTTCAATCCTTAAACCTCGCCACCGCTGATGCAGCTTCCAGGGTACACAAACCAGTCAACAACCTCCAAGATTTCATTACCTTATAAGAACGCAGTCACAACGATCTTGTAAAAGCACTTTGCATTTTGAGGCTACAAAGCGCATTCCGAGGTATTTAGCAGATCTCACAATAGCGTCTATCATTAGTTGTGCTGCTTGAAAGTTGCCAGACAGCAACACCTTGTCTTCAGCGTAATAATCATCGGTCGGTCTTCCGTCAGGCAGGAGGTCCATGCTGTCGGAGATGGTCCTCTATTATTTTGTCTACGAAAAATTTTAAAAAAAACGGCGAAAGTGGACAGCCCTGACGTACGCCACTCTTGGTGCTGAAACTGTTGGACAGTTCCCCGTTAGTCAGCAGTAGGAACTAATCACCAAACGTCGTACCCAGGCAGGCTAGTTCAGTGGAAAAAGAAAAACATTGGTTAGTACGAGACGTACGGTATTCGCAACAATGTGTCGTGAAGAATTTAGAGTACAACAAAACGTTGGGGCAAGCTGTGTAATAAATACGATTCGGATATACACAACTCACCCGGTCCAATGTAGCCCGTAGACTCGGCAGTGGGAGACTGGGTAATGAGTACTGATAGCCGTAGAGACGTGGATGCCGAGATTTAGCCAACCTGACTAGTCGCTGAAACGCATGTGGGAAGACAATATGCGGGGGAAAAAAACTTCGCGTGGAATGTAACGGTAGGTGAAATTGATTGTCAGCTCAAACAGCTACAAAGCCAAATCAATCAGTAGGCAGATGTATCTGCTAATAAGCATGCTATGAGAATTAAATCATGAAAGACACCGACTGGAGCGATCCAATACAAGGACTAACATCAATCAAACAACCAGTTAGTGTATGATGAGCCATCAAGAAACCGAATATCACCGGATCAAAAATCAACAGTACAAACCCAGTAAAAGTGGCGCGTAATCAAATGGGCTCAAATAATTTATCCCTCAATAGAGATGGGTGAACGAACGTGTTGATAGACGTGAGTGTTAACTATAAGTACAACTGTAACTTGCGCCACAATAGAGTTTGACCGAAGATGAGTCTTGATTAATCATTCATAGAGAGTCACGCAACATAAGATACTTGTGTTGGTGCAGCCCGGAGTATAGCCCGAGGGTGATAACTGACTTCCATCCGTTAGTGGAGTTACTCACCCAAAAAGCTCATTCGTTTAGCAGTAACTAGTCAGCTTAGCCCCATGATACAATAAACAAAACGGTGGTACCTCATTTGTATTATCACTGCGTGAAAAAGGTGTATCTATAGCCACAACAGACCTCCTAAACGTGATAGAAAGCATACTGTCAGTCACAATGAATCGCTAGACAATCGGAATACTCACTTTTTATGAACAGCTTCGCTACCTTAAAGTTCGTTTTGTGGAAGGATCCCAGGGACTGCTTCACTTCCAAAACTTCTCTACACAACACAGTTAAATGAAGGCAAGTGCCTTGGCCTGACTGCTTACAAGAGGTTTTTTGACGTGAATGTACGTAGAAGGGTGTAAACACAAACTGGCACGGCCTTCCAGATCAGCACACAGTGCTGTTAATGAGGAGACCAAATACTGGGTAGCGATGATGGGTGCTGCATCGCAAGTACATATAATGGAAAGCCAACTGTAACTGGTTGTTTTCTTTGGTTTGATAACCCTAGTTTCTAATGCTAAACTATCACTTGTCCGATGACCGGTGAAGCAGAGGACGTGTTAGCCAATCCATTGTATTCAATCAAAAACATCCCACAACGGTTCTTACCGAAAACCATTGGAATATCTTGACCAAAACAACTGTTAGTAGAAGAACGTCAAGTTGCAACCATTATTAAGATAGCGGATCAACGCTACGGTCAACCAAACCCAATGAGCAACCAAATCCATCTAACTAATCAATACAAACAGCACCCTGATTATATTGAGATAAACACTCCGTCCAGTATATGAGCACGCGCGGTACGACACAGCATGAAGAGATGAACAACAGATTGGTCAGAACGAATGATAGTGTACTTCAGAGACCAGATTTGCCGCTGATAGAGATATGGCGCATCGGGATTCTGAGTCATACATGTGACAGTGTTCTGAATTACGTTGATTTTTAGGTCTCAAACCGAGCCCGTGCAACAACACGGCCTAGGCAAGCATGACATGAGTTGTCTCAAACTTCCGGCATCAAACCATCAGCTGGGCGCACTGATGCAGTTTTGTACTTCCCGCTTCAACCTCAGCTACACTCAGTGTTGCGAGTTTGGATTTGTGGAATTAGCTGAAGGGCTCGATGTAATTAGAAAAATCAGGTACTAATGGTCGGTAAACGTTGCCCCTGTATTAAGAAGTTCATCTGTCGGAATCGATAGACGTGCACTGGAGCAAGCAATAGGTGCAATTTATCAAACAAACAGGACGACCACCAAATTTTCTGTGGATATCGCTGTGAGTAAACAAGACAGACGATTAACTTAAAATTGTATCTGTCCCGACCGATACAACAACTTTTGAAAAACCAGTTTGGCACACTATCAAGTGGAATGTCTTTAAGTTTCCCTCTTGATTTGGATACGTGTGCTATGTTGAAGCAGCTGATGAGGATAACTGAGTGATCAGAAAATTTCAGCGGAAATAAGTCAAAGGACCGATGCAGCACGTACTTCACATCGTCCTATAAGGCAACTTACCATCCAAATGAAGACCAGCGCTGATTTCTGACCTCTGGGTTTGTACATCCAGCCGGTGTAGCTGAGTAGGAGGCGTAGAAAAAGCTGGTTCAAAAATGAGCCACAGAACCACAGCATGAGAGAAAAGAGCAGGCAAGCAGGCACGTGAAAATAGTGTGTGAATCCCGCGTATCTGAAAAGAGAGAATGAGAAATACAAGAATAGAAAACAGATAGAAGTGTTCGAATTGATCAACTAGTGAGTAGAGGATAAGATCGCCGAGCAGCAAACTATGCAACCTCCGAAAAAAATCGCCGAAAGACGATCCTATGATCTGGTTGATATGTGACGCACATGTGTGCTGGATAACATCCGAATTTCCACACCCAGACAACAGCCATTAGGATGAACAGGGTTAGAACTCACCCTTCTGTGACCACTGGTTAGTGTCATCTTTACCGTTCTATCTCCAGCCAAATCGAAGGACAGTTACAGTGACGCAGTTAGGACCAGTAAACTGTGATTCTACGTCACTGGTCATCATTAAGCATGCAGAATATGCGAAAGCAAAAGGCAGCATCCGAGCTCAGTGATAACTCTGTGAACCGTTTGAGTTCATGCAAACAGGCATGCAAAAGTTCGACTAAACGAGCGGCATCAGATTAAAAAATCTGAGAAGGCATAATATCATACATAACCGTAAAAGTGCATACGCCGACACTTTGAACATGCGTGTAACTTTGTTGTACCATCGCTGTTGATGCTAAAATGTTGAACTATGCTACATCATGAAGAGAAGAGCAAGCTATAGCTAGGGAAAATTGATCGAAAGAGACCTGACTATTAAAAGCGGTCAGGTCTAAACTTACACACTCGGTATAAAAGGTTACACACCATATATATATATACACAACCAAACCGAAGATGAAAGTATATCATCTGCAAGACAGCTTGCTAACAGTTATCACTGCCCGGGTTACTGATAGCATTAACTTCATAGACAACCCAGAGAAACGACGGTAACACGCGCAACTGAGCAAGAGTTTGTGCAGCCTCGCCCTGAGTCTTCAGGCACCGATGGCGTGTATCACGAGGGCCCAGTCCGAGAAACGAACCACATCTGTTTGGTAACTGACTTCACTGTTACACCAAGTTATCAGTTGTACACCTTATATCAATCAACTGCAACAGTGTTGACAAAAATTGCTTGGTGTAGCGGACGACTAACTGCCATCCCCAGTTCAGGCCTTACCATCTGAGCCTGCATGCACCTAGAGACTGAACCAAGTAACTTGTCTGACGTTGGGCCAATTATTAGCTTCTTCATCTCAAAGTTGCGTACTTGTTGATGTCACCCGATACAAGCGATCTAACGCAGACATTGACAGTCAGGTATCCAAAGACCATTCGTGTCTTATACTCAGTGGTCAGCTTTCGCAGCCGTTAAATAAGTCCTCAGGGTAGCCCTATATACGCGAATCTGGATTTCAGTGAGATGAAGAAGCACTTTGCATTTCGAAGGTGCGAAACACAATTCACATCTTGTTTAACATGTCCTGGACGTCTTCAGCAGAGGTATTATGCAAAAGAATGTCATTCGTGTACTCCATGTACGTCAACCTAGCGCAAGGAAAAGCTCAACATCAAGCCCACTGAATATCTCAAGCGCACTTTCCAGGAGGTCGACTATAACAAGATTGAGCAGGAAGGCGGAGACCGGACACCCTTGACGAATACCGTTAGAAGCGATGAACACCCGAGACAGCTGTCCATAAACCTTCACCCTGTTTACAGACTGAGCACATAGCGATCTTAACAGATTCTGTGCCACTCTCCTGTGAAGAAAGCAGCACAAGAGAACGTCAAGAACAACCGATTCAAAAGCAGTCTTTAGGTCCATTTTCGGAAACGGTAATCACCGTTGATAAGTGCCAATCACAAAGTACTTCTTCAGTTTCACAAACCATCTGAATGAGTTTTGTCAGTTATGATATCAACCTCTCTTCCCCATCCTCAAAAAGAGACCAGAAGCCTTGTTACACTTCAGTAATTTAAACTCAAAGACCACTTCAGCTTCGGACGGAGGATCGTATGGAACATAATAACAGACCATTCCGGTCTCGTCGTTTACATGGCCTGGTTGAGGCTAGCTGAATTGTTCCTCAAAATGTTTAGCACGTCTGTTAAGTAGGCACGACTAAGCGGTGATAAGTGAAACATCTCCTTCACATACGATCTTACCTACACCAACTCGATGGCCAGTACAACCACGGATCAGGAGTAACAGCGTTCTGCTATTTCCAGATAAGAAAGCCTTTTCAATCTCCTTCGATTGTTCAACAAAATGGTGCTCACGGTCCTTGTGCAAGCCTTTGGCCATCGTGCGTTCAAGTTCCCGATAATCATCGTCATATTCGGTGCCAGGTGCAGTGGAACGACGATTGTTCATGAGGCTTATTGACGTGACAGAAATCCAGTCTTGTCGCGAGTGTACAACCACTTTAGAACACAATACCTCGCAGCAAGCTCCCAGAGCTGCCGCGATTTTTTTTCGTGTAGATTAGGTCATCTAACCTGACGTGAAATGGGCCATTTATCTAAGGTTAAATCCACGCAACCACCACACGTGTGTAGAAACACGTTGCACTGTAAGGCTGCAAAGCGGATTCCGAATCAATTAGCAGAGCGCGACACAGCGTCTAACACCGTCAGTGTTAATTGAAAATGGCCAAACAGCAACATTTTGTGATCAACACAATCATAAGTCACTCCTCCATCAGGTAGAAGGACTACGTACATATTTTGTGTCGAAGACTGTCTTTCGTTGTCCGTCACGGTGAGACTGGACCTTGACGTGGTGTGACGGCTTGCGCATCTCCATGACCTTTTGGGCTAAACTGGACAGAGTTACTCATACCAGGCAGGCCAACAGATAGAGGTCTGACAAACCACAGTCTCCTGATCCTCCAGGTTGGGGGTTGGAAGATGGTTGGCATCTCTTCCCGAAAGACGTACCACTTCTGGTACACAGCCACCCACCCGCTGCCTTGCGGTATAGGCTTTTGAGCCAAAGGCTTTGGTTGAGAACCCTAATCGTTCTCGTCTAGGTCTGGGCGTCCTGGCAGTATCTCAGCCCACACACAACCATGAATACTCACAGCACAAACAATTCCATACTGCATCGGCCGTCTCGCAGTATAAACCGGGTCGCCCTATCTGCTGCATACAGCAGGGTGGATAGGCGAAA
>QNGE01000361.1:250608-268003 GCA_008508345.1 Paragonimus westermani | reverse complement strand
TGACGCGAGGCAGTGAAAGCCGTAAGGAAGCTGTCTCGCTGATGACGCCTTACTCTCACTTGCAGCTCGGTTTTTTGTTTGCAAGGTGTAGGCACCTTGATGCTGTATGTTTGAATATGGACGTAGTCATTTTCAGTAGTTAGGTCCCTTCCCGTCCCCCTCTTTTTCCTTCTCTCTTTCTATGTAGGGTTTGCTTTTTCTTCATGGTTGTGTGGCAGTTAAGCATTAGTGTTAATCACTGATGTATTGCTGTCTATGATGATGATGGTGGTCTTTCGTTGTATCATTTAGGACAACTGGCAAAATGGTGCTGAAAACCAGACCCAACAACGTATATCAAAGGTACCAAATGACCTGTTTTTTAAGTTGAATAATGCATTTGGCGACTTATTTCCAGGCACCTGCTACTTACTTAACTATAAATAAAAACATCCAGATTATAAAAGTTTGAAAAAGTGCACACACGCCATAATGAACTGGTTGTTAAAAAGCTCATCTCTACCGGAACGCGAATAAAAACCATCACTAAAAGGAGGTATTTCTTGCTCTGTAAACAGCCGCTTTGACCACTAAATTTTATCCACTAAATAGAAGCCTTTTGCGTGAGTATTGTCAATCGTTGGGATTATATGTTGAGGAATAAGATAACCCATAAGTATGCGTCCATTTTGAGGGCACCGTACTGTTGAAACTCAGGTGTTAACTATAGGCTGTCACCACTCTTCGCTGCATCCATGATAGAGGAGAAATGTTGTTCCATGTCTAGTTTTCCCCTCAATTTTGCAACCGATGTTTTGCACATGATTCAGGATGGTCTCACCAACGATGAAGTGGAAATTATCCCAGATTGCCGAATCGTAAACCTAGACTATACTGACTACTTTGTTTAGTTTAGT
Organism: Paragonimus westermani; assembly: GCA_008508345.1. NCBI lineage: Eukaryota > Metazoa > Platyhelminthes > Trematoda > Plagiorchiida > Troglotrematidae > Paragonimus > Paragonimus westermani. The sequence goes on along the minus strand of QNGE01000361.1, from coordinate 267,107 downwards.
GGCAACAGACAAACAGCGCAAGAGGTGTCAAATCACCTGACGGCTGAGCTTTCACGTTTGATGTGTCCTGTGTGTCACTTAGGTGTAAAGCGTTTCCTGAGGACTGAAGGAATCCTGTAACATGGCTGAAAATGACAACGAGAAACAGCTCTCCATATCTGCTGCTGTGTTTAAACGACCCCGAAAGTGTAGATTAATCGATTGAATCGAAATAACTCTCACAACCGACAAAAACAGCAACTGGTGACGGACAGTATCCATGACGCTGTCCCAGAATTTGACGAATAATAACAGCTCGACCAATACAATCTCGTCCAGAAAGAAACCCCGACTGAACTTCCTTGATTTTTGCCCCAGAAACTGCAGTATAATCGAGATCCGAACCGTGATGATGACCGAAATCAAGATAGCTTAGTGTAGTTTTTACAAGGACTTATGCTTATTTTCATGAACACGGGAGCTATTATCGAGTGACCTCAGCAAACAGGGATGCTATCCGTTGTCCACACAAGTCTAAACAACTGAGACAAGGTTTTCTCTGACGTCTTCTTACCTTTGTTAAAATGTGTCAGCATGATGTCACTTGGGCCAGCGGACATAAGCTGAAATGTGGCGGTTGACCTCAGTTTTGGTGGCCAGTTCTAAACGTACCGACAAGGCGCTGCAAGACTGTAGCTATAACACAATGAGAGTAGGAGTCCAGAAAAATCGACTTATAAAGTGTTCAACTAAGCGCTCTGAACTTCCTAACCTATCACTGATGCTTATGTCGTCTGCTCAAGCGATAACCTAAGTGACATACAGACACCACAGAATAGTGGCACGGTCGTTATTCAGATTTCACATACCCCGGAAGCCAAGTCATGACATCAGTAATCAAGCTACGTTCCCCACTCTCAGCGATATCCTTCTTAGATTGTTATATGAAGTGCCATCAGAAATACCCCATCTGAGATCTAACAGTTCAAGGAATTTTCTAAATTCAAAGTTTCTTTGGTCCACGAACCACCATGCACCACCTGAAAGTACTTGCATTATGAACGGCTTACGAGACACAGGCCCAGCAGCTACGATGAATGGACGACACTTCCAGTCAAGGCAAGTTGGCTACTTATGCCCCTCGCAGATTAAAAAGTCCGTACCCGCAGTACGTGGTAACGCACTTGTCGTTTGTGATTCAAAAGTACTAGTTGCCGCCTGCCCCTTCTTTTGCTCGACTGAATTGTACTGGTTACTAACAGTGCAACAAATGCCCATCTGTGTGCCCCACGACGAGGCTGGTCTCACCTCGAACGACAAATCGCTCCCCTCAACGTCTCCGTAGGCGTTGATTACCTTGAAGTGTGGAGTGCGAACTGCGAAATAAGAACTCCTGTGGCGAAGGCTAGTGATAATTTCGGACGTCTTGAACGACGTGGCTGGAAGAACCAGTCTGAAAATCGCCACTACGCTTTGTGTCTACCGGCCAATGGTGCTGTCCATACTGCCATAAGCCTATCAAACTTGGATATTGTATTAGCGGGACGTGCGCCAACTGGGCCGTTTTGATTTCCAGTGTCTAAGAGGCATCTTGGGTATTCGGGATCGGACGTGATTCCGAACACAGAGGTAATTCAGTGAGCGGGCATGAAAGTCATGCTGATGCCCAATCAGCTTCGCTGACTAGGCCACGTCCGTCGAATTGGCGACGACCGATTTCCAAAGCAGCTGCTATGAGGACAACCGAAATCAGGTAAGCGAAATCCTGATGGTCAGAAACGGAGATACCAGGATGCTATCCGCGTAAGTCTTTTACGTTGTAACACTGATGTAAGATGCTCGGAAGACTTAGCGGTGAAAAGACGGTCTGGAATGCTATGATCCGGACGAGTGTGCGGAATTTCGATGAGCAATTACCGTTTCTGATGAGTGGTAGGGGATTTCAATTTTCGTAAGGATCGAACATCATCCGCAATTTCTCGCAGCTATCGCATTCCCACAGACTTTCCATCATCATCATCATCATAACAGCCATGAGCCAAACAAAAAGGTAACGTGGCTCGGGCCGCCGCTAACATCAACAGTGACGTGGAATATCCTAGAATGAGACGTTATTAAGAAGGTCGACAAATACTAAAAGGAGACTAAGCGGAAGAACTAGAAATCGTGTGGATACAGGTACGCCATTGACTGCGACACACCGCCATCTCGGATAGCGTCTCTAACCAACGGTTTGAGTGATCACGAGGACCCCAGCCAGGCAGGCGATACCTGCCTTCATATTTCGTGACCACGTTGTTGCTTGACCACCACGCGGTTTAACCCAATCGCTAGTGCCCTCAGTATATAATGCCCGGTACGGTAAACGCTCAGCTGGCATACGGAGAACGTGACCCAACCATCGCAAGCTGTGCAACGTAACTACTTGACCAATTGATCGCGCATCCCGAACGTTCCGGAATACGCGCCGGCGAACTGCCACATTGCTCACGCGATCAGCCCACCTAATGTGAGCCAAGTGGCGGAGACAACGATGGTCAAACACAGCAAGCCTGTTGATATCTTGCTTGCGAACAGGCCACGTTTCCGAACCATACAACAAAATGGAACGCACACAAGCATTATAGACCCTTCCTTTCAGCGACAACCGAACGTCTTTTCGACGCCACAGATGACGCAGTTTGGAAAAGGCAACTCGTGCCTTTGCTATCCTCGCTGATATCTCATCAGCAATATTACAGGCTGACGAGATAGTATGTGAAACTGTCCACAGTCTCAAGCGGATTACCTGTAATAAATAAAGTAAGGGCGGAAATGTCGTAGTCTTGAAGCAGCACTTTGAAGGTGCAAAGCGCATTCCATACAAACCAGCCCGGTAACTCACCTTGTTCAGCATGGTCTGCATATCTTCGACAGAGGGTCTAAGTAAGACAATGTCGTCCGCGTGTTCCAGATCGGTCAATCTAGCGCCAGCGAGAAGCTCAACACGGAGCCCACTGGATTCGCGAAGCGCACCCTTCAGAATGTCGTCCATGACAAAATTGAACAGAAAGGGGGAAATCGGACACCCCTAACGAACATGAATAGAAGTGATGAACGCCCGAGACAGTTGTCCATAAACTCTCACCCTGCTCGCAGAGTGAGCGTACAGTGATCTCAAAAGATTCACGTATTTCTCCGGTACTTTCCTGCGAAGACTTTTCAGTTAGCCCTTCTTCGAGAAAGGGCCGACTGGAAAGTCTGTGGGAATGCGACTACTGCGATCAATTGCGGATGAAGTTCAGTTTATATGAGAACAGTTATAGCGTGGCCGAGAACGTAAGTGCGCGGTACACAAGAGAACCATGGGTGCCATAAGTCGTGGTACCATGACTACATGGCGTGGCGATGTGCGCGGCCACGAATGCGCTGGCCGTTTTGGAGTAGTAGATCATCGACATACTCATAGTACACCGCCGACCAAGAGACAACGGGAAGGGTAGGGTCAAGTAGGTTATATCAGTTGTATCCATTTTATTCTTGTTTACACTGACCAACGACCGTCGTCGTTTGGAAATCATCCGCTCTCCTTTCCAAAAACCTAGACTTCTGTAGCCCTCCATCCTTTTGTTTAGCACTGCTGATGTACTGTATGGTGATGATTTTTTGTTTTCTTCCCATCTTGCATTTTGATTTCACTCCAGATCCTCTATAGGGTGCACTAACATGTATTTCTACAATTAAGTGATCCATGCGTTATATTTGCAGCGTTTTTCTTCCCATCACTGATTATACAACTTCAGTCCCTCCCTGTCTATTTTTTTGGGAGACAGGGCCTTGAATTGCGAGCCAGCCTATCAATTGACCAGCCAGCATTGGCCGGATGGACATGAAGGATCATCTCACAAGCTTATTAGTCTTATTCCTTAGGGTTTACACCGAACACGCGGTGTATGAGTAAAACCATAAATGGTTCAGCGCACGCCACTTGCGGTGATGGTTAAGCGCAGGCGTCTTTTGGCTTCCGTCAGTGTAACGGGCCGATCCGAAACGGACGCCGTCAATCGGATGATCAGCGAGTCATCTTATTTCATGATGCGCCGATATCGCCAGCCAATCTATCTAACTTTCTGTTGAGCTGCTTTCATTCACCATTAGGATCTCATTTGGGTTATTTGACGCCTTCGCGTGTGGTATACAACGTCAACCGTAGTAAGTCGACCGGTGATATTTCGCCAAGACAAAAGCACGAGAATTTAACATAATAGACGGAAAAACAAGGACAAATATGCGACTCGCCTTTTCAAAGCCTCTTCGATGTATGGAATAGGAGATCTTTTATAGTCGTACCCAAGGTAGGTCGCGGCAAATATCCCAAAGGCAAAAAAGAACCAACTCGATGGATGAAACGGATAGACTTGATTGTACACAGAGTTCTAGAAACTTTCAATGAAAAGCGATTAATTACACCAACCTTGAAACGGGCAATACGTTTCTTTCCAGCACGAAGTCCAGAACGCAGAACTGCGGCCCAGGCTTGTTTGTTTATGTCAATATAAAGGCCCTCCGAACTAACAGTAAAAGTAAACGCAACGGCAGCGTGGGCCTCAGCCATTTTTCGGGATCAAAATAATCTATCCAACGATGTCCAGAAGGGTATTCGAAAACCGGCACAAAAAACGACCAGTGCGGCCAAGTACATGAGACCTAACTTCAGCACGAGTAATGCATTAAAACAATTCACTGGTGCCTCGGTACGTGCGGACAAAAAAACGTGGCGTTCGAGATGATGTGGCACCTCAAGTTGCTTTGGTTTATGCCTATGTTTTTTAACGATTTTTGATCCTCGGTCAACCTCAGTTTCCTAAACGGTCGTTTGGTGGTCTGTAATATTCCAGTTGGGTCAAACACAGGTTACAGTGCACACAGTGTCTAACGTTAACAATCGAGCACAAATCGGTCTACTTCACAGAATAGGAAAAACCACGAATCAAAAAGAAACGTGTATTAACGCAACTCAGATACCGAGAGAGTTCAATCAGCAACGTGTCCTTGTGCATATATATATACGGGGCCCCACGGTCCGGGAGTTCCCACCAATCAGACGTGGTCTCACGCTCACTGACCGCCGACCTCAGGTTCTGGTTGGTCACCTTCCTCAGCCCGTTGCACGGACGCGGCCAACCCACGTGTTCGAGGACCTGAAAGGAAGCGGAAGGGAGTATGTGTGGCAAAACAACATGGCGGCGCACTACATGCTACTACACTACTCCCCCCCGTCGAGAGCACTGGCCGCAGTGCTCCGGACTGCCCTCCCTCTGGCGGTACAGTGCACTCCCCAGCTACTTCTAACTCCTCGCAATTAGTTGATCGATCCTGTCCTGTGGTATCAGGCTTTAAACGATTGAAATGTACCACTCTGAGTCCGGACCCATTGTCGTTAACGTCCCGTATAGTGCAGGTGGATTCGGAAATGATGTCGTGCACAACGTATGGCCCCTTCCACTCATGAAACAATTTTTTTGGAATTCCAGTTTCTGGGGCTTCTGCACGCAACCAAACTTTATCGCCGGGCTTCAAGGGGCTTCCATATGCTTTTCTATCGTAGTAATCCTTCTGTCTCCTTTGGGCCGTCCGCAGGTGTTCCCGTGCTAACGCATATGCTTTCGCCAGTTTGTCACGTAGCTGAACGCAATAGTCTGAGGCTAATAGGTTATCTGGCGACAATCTGGGTACCAGCAAGTCGGACGGCAGTCGCATCTCTCTTCCCGTCAGCAGGTAGTGCGGTGATTGTGCGGTAGAAGAGTGGACGCTAGCACGGTATGCGAGCAGGCACTGAGATACGGCTTCGTCCCATGAGCGGGTGTTTTCTGAACTCACAAACGCTTTCAAGAGGGACTTCAGGGTGCGGTTGACGCGCTCCACAGCACCATTACCCTGCGGATGATAGGCGGTCGTCCTTGTCTTCCTTATGCCCAGTATTCTACACAGTTCATGCATCATTGTACTCTCAAAATTTGACCCTCTGTCAGTGTGCAATTGAGTTGGGGCGCCCCAGCGCGAGATCCAGTGGTCGAAAATGAATTTGGCGGTAGTTCCGCCATCCGCTCGTGGCACTGGCACCGCTTCACACCATTTAGTGAAATGATCTACCATCACGAGAATGTACCTATTCCCTCGGGTGGTCTCTGGTAGTGGCCCGACGATGTCAACTTCTACTATTTCATTCGGATACCCCGTCAGCATGCTCTGTAACGGTGCGCATTGTTGTCTCTTGGGGTTTTTAATTTGTGCACACAGACCACAACTACTGCACACATCCTTGACGTCTCTTCGTTGGTGGGGCCACCAGAAACGTCGTTTCGCGGCTTCTTCAAGTTTGTTCTGGCCCGCGTGCCCCAAATTCTCATGCAGTTCCTGCAAAACACTTCGAACCGCCGATTCTGGGACCACAATTTGGCTTTCATATGTCGGGCCATATTGATAATAAAGGACATTATCGGCTATATAGAGATGGTTCCACAACGACCACAGGCAACGCGCCTCCCAACTACTTCCTGCCATCTCTTGGGTGGTCGGACGTGGCCCCCCCTCTTTTATTCGTCTGTATATGATTTGTAGATCTGCATCGCTACTTTGAATGGCAGCCCATCGATTATTCTCCTCTGGCCTGATGGTGATCGCCATGGAGTACCTCGTGCATGAGGGGCAATCGCCATGGTCGCGAATCGGTCTTCTAGATAATGCATCAGCATTTCGGTGACGCAGACCAGGCCTGTGTTTACATTCAAAGTTGTACTCTTGTAAAAACTCTTGCCAACGTGCAACTTGCCCCTCCGGGTCCTTAAAATTCTGCAGCCATTGGAGTGATGAGTGGTCCGTTCGAACCAAGAAACGCCTTCCGAGGAGATAGTGACGGAAGTGTTTAATAAAATGTACTAGAGCGAGCATCTCCTTTCTAGTGGTACAATAGTTCCTTTCACTTCTGTTGAGGTTTCGGTTTCCATAGGCAATAACATGTTCTTTATCATTATTGTCTAACTGAGATAGTACAGCCCCTATAGCGACGTCACTGGCGTCAGTATCCAAGATAAACATTTTCGCGTCCGCTCTTGTGTCTGGGAGTGCCAAAATGGGGGCAGTGCATAACGCATCTTTTAATCGATCGAACGACTGTTGACAATCTTCGGACCACTCGAATACTCGCCCCTTTTCCGTCAACAATGTTAGAGGTTTAGCTATGTGAGAAAAACGGGGAACGAATCGTCGATAATAAGAAGCCAACCCAAGGAAACTACGAATTTCCTCAACACTCTCAGGAGTTGGCCATTCTTTCACCTTACGCACCTTTTCGGGATCACAGCTCACACCGGACTGTGAGATGACGTGTCCTAAATATTTTACTTCGGTCCGCATAAACGAACATTTGGCTGGATTCAATTTCAGTCCAGCCTCCGCTAGTCTTGAAAGGACGTTGGATAGGTTATGCAAATGTTCATCAACGGTACGTCCGTGTACAATGACGTCATCTAAATAAACCAGACACTGCTTCGGGATCAGGTCTCCGAGCACCTGTTGCATTAATCTTTGAAAGGTGGCCGGGGCATTCGTCAATCCAAATGGCATGGTTTCAAACTCGTACAGACCAGAGGGTACCACAAACGCGGTTTTCAGGCGATCACTGGGCTCCACTTCCACCTGCCAGTAACCAGAGGCCAAATCAAGGGTACTAAACCACTCGGTGCCCGAAAGAGCATCGATAGTGTCATCGATACGTGGTAGTGGGAACGAATCTTTTTTGGTTACCGCGTTTAACTGGCGATAGTCAACACATAATCTTAAGGAGCCATCCTTTTTCTTGACTAATACTACCGGAGACGCCCATGGAGATGTTGACGGCCGGATAATGCCTTTCTCTAACATGTCTGTTAATAATTGTTCCACCTGGCCCTGAAGATGGACTGGTAAGCGACGAGCCGCTTGCCGGATCGGGTGTGCCTCCCCCGTGTCAATTCTGTGTCGCACAAAGTGAGTGCGTCCAGGCGGCTGTCCTTCCCACCAGAATATCGCCCGATGCTTTTCAATTACATCCCGTACTCTCTGTGCTAGGTGTGCTGGGAGGTGTGAGATGATGGTGCTCCTAAATTTCTGCCATTCGAACTCAGCGTGCACTTCCCCCTTCGTTACATGCTGTCCTGTACGGACCTCCACAACACCTGCCAGTGTTTTGTACACAGGTTCCAACGGAAAACGCTCGCCATATACCTGTACGGCCAGGTTAGGTAGGTCCAGGATACATTGCATGGTTATCAAATAGTTACTGCCCAGCACGACATGAAACGGTAACTTCGGAACAACGAAGAAATTCAGTGTACACGTCCACTTTCCTATCTGCACTGTCCCGCGAACGCACGCCAATATATGTAACGGTTGTCCGTTCACGGCTAGAACCTGGCTGCCAGGCCCCGCTATTGCATCAAACTGACAGATGGTGTATGTCTCCTTATCAAGCAGGCTGCATACGGACCCGGAATCTAACAGACATTCAAAGTCACGACCGCCAACTTTTGCTTTCAGAACAGGACATAATGCAACATCTTTATCCTCACATTTCGAAACAAAAGGAATACGCGATTGGCATACAGGAGACTTACCGGCATGTGTACGCTTCCGGGCGGATAACGGGCACCCACGCGCCAGGTGTCCATGCCGGCCACAGGTGAAACATCTCTGCCAGTTAGGCGCTTTCACTTTCGGATGGCATTGTGTACAATGTCCGCCTCTTGCATAAGCGCTTTTGCGGACTATCTGACCCTGCAATCGGTCAGCGGGGGTGCTCTGGGTCACACAAGCAAAATTTTCATCCCCGGACTCAACATGTTCCACTTGGTCTAACAGCTCAGCCAGCTTCTCAGCCTTAGCCAAGGTTTTGGGAGGGCGGATGAGAAATTCACGCTGACATTGCGGTTGACGAATTCCCTCGAGAAACCTCTCCAGAATGCGGCCTTCTCTCTGCTCTTGTGTCTCTTCGACAAACGCCATCCTCGCGAGTCTCCTCAATTGTTGCATATAGTCCATCAATCTTTCCGTGCTAAGCTGGCGTCGCTCATGAAATTTCTTCCGGTATTCAACCGCAGGGCGCAGACCTGCAATCCTTCGTCGCAGAAAGTGAAACAGGTCCTCAAGATTCTCCGGAATATCAAAGTCAACGATCTTCCCGTAAGCCTCACGAGAAATCAAACTCAATACGATGTCCACCTGCTGTTCCGGGTTAAAATGCCGCACGTAGCGGCGCACCTGGGCTTCCCAAATATGGAAGTCCTCTCCAATCGTGTATTTCTCTGGCGCTGGGAGTCCATGCTCATGTCGCACACGAAATGCATGTCCGCTGTCCGAAACACACAGTTTCTCAGCCGCTCGAACAAGTCTCGGCATCTCTTCGGTATCTGATGAACTGAACATTATCCGGAAATGTGTCCCACCGTGGGTGCCAAAATTGTAATATTCCAGTTGGGTCAACACAGGTTACAGTGCACACAGTGTCTAACGTTAACAATCGAGCACAAATCGGTCTACTTCACAGAATAGGAAAAACCACGAATCAAAAAGAAACGTGTATTAATGCAACTCAGATACCGAGAGAGTTCAATCAGCAACGTGTCCTCGTGCATATATATATACAGGGCCCCACGGTCCGGGAGTTCCCACCAATCAGACGTGGTCTCACGCTCACTGACCGCCGACCTCAGGTTCTGGTTGGTCACCTTCCTCAGCCCGTTGCACGGACGCGGCCAACCCACGTGTTCGAGGACCTGAAAGGAAGCGGAAGGGAGTATGTGCGGCAAAACAACATGGCGGCGCACTACATGCTACTACAGATCAACCGTCCTCATTAGGCGCGTGAACTGCTGGGAAGACTAATGTGTGACATGAGTGTTTGCTGAATTCGAAAATCAGCCTTATAGTACCTTAGCCTGAAAGCACTATATCAATGTGTGTTAGGGTGATGGCTTTGGGAGAAAAGTGTGGGAGTAACAATATTTGTAATTAGGGAATAGATGTTACTAGTAACACGAAGAAGAGAATAGTATAAGGTTAACAGGTGGATATTGAAAATAATGGGATTCAATGAAGCGAGGTTGGAAGAAATGTATGCATACAAGGACAACCTGATCGGTAACGCACATGTGCATTCCGCGAATCACATATGCACATACATACGCGACAAGAGCCGGGCAGTCTAAAAGAAGCACCACGTCCCTAATGGGCGTCTCCGTAGCAGCTAGTCATCTGGTTGCTTCTGGAGCATCTCAGAAGTAATAATCCATACAGCTCTCACTGGAACGGCGTTTGAAGTCGAATAAACTCGGACAGTAAAACTGCTGCCTGCAAAGTGGACGATTACGAGATGTGACTAAACTTAAACTTGTCTTCTCAAGTTGCTGATTTCCGTCAGCTCGAAGAGGCTTTAATTATTGCTATCCTTTGCGGTCATGATTTGGAATGTAAGGCTCATGTCTCTCCTCAGACGCCTTTAAGCCAGTAGAAAGAGTTTCACAGTAACTCTCCTGCTAACCCCAATTAATAATTACGCGACGAAGACTTTCGAGACAGGTCGAAATCTGCGATCTGATTAAACATGCCAGGCGATTACTGTATCCTCTCGAGATGATCAAGCAACCTGATCGTTGTTCACATGCGAAAGTGGCTGAGCGTTCCGGTCTGACGATTCAGTCCTGCCCAACGTGAGATCAGTTGCGCAGTGGTCACCAGGGTGTCCTAATGACATCGTGACCGCAGTTCGAATCCCAACCATGGCAAGGATTTGCACAACTGACGAGACCTAACAAAAACGAAACTCCAGTATACTGCCTGTTTCCGCGATAAGTACCACGGAAACTCCCGAGTAAATGTTCCAACGTGAGTCACTCAATCACCATTTGCTGACTTCACGAGCTTCAAGCACTGGTAGTGTGTCATACAGGGATGACTGATAGCCAAAGATTTGGGACAGCATTTTGTTGGTTTCGTCGAACCTTAACTCCTTTCAGTCAGTCGGCATGATGATGTTGGTGTGCCGCTCGTGTTCTGAGGTACCCAGTTCACGGAACAGCAGCCCTGCATTCCGAGCATCGTCAGTGTCTAGCAGTTCCACCCTGAAAGGTTCTTGGTGCGTCTTAAATTAGAGCTCGAAATTACCTCCCGACTGCAGAATCAAAATGGAACTCACCGATAGAGTGGACTGAAGAGTGTGCCACATGTTCAAACAATTCGTTCAACCCTGCTGTCGGTTGCTGGTGACTCAGCTTCTGCGTCACTGTCTCAAACAATTTTAGCTGCGCTTGCTCGAATTTGAAGAAGGGTTTGAATCTGCTTGAACGTAAGTGTTACTGTGAGTTTTTCTCTTAACAGATGTTAAAAAGAAAAAACCGGATTGTCCAATGTGTAGTAATTTGCTTGATGGAAATCGGATTTTCGTTCTTCTCCCGAAAATGACGCGACTCTCCCGGTTAATTCTTTCTAAGTTAAGTCGAATGGCGGGTGCAAATCCAACGTCGTTCCGCTCTAATAAACTGACAGTCAGGGCTTCCCCGAAAGGACACGGCTGTTTTGTTTTGTTTTGAAATTTGTTATCTGTTCTGGGTTACCTATAATCCCCCTCAACGTGTCCTGGATTTTGGTTCACCAGGATTCACAGTGTTTTATTTTTTTCAAGAACTTCCAGCCACATGAACCTAAATCACACAATTGCATGGTTCCTCTTCCCCAGGACTTACCTGGCAACATTGACCGTTTGTTGCCATGTTCAACTGCTATCTCAGATTTACACTGTTCATACGCTTAACGACCACTGACAGATATCATAAGTGACCCACAGAATGGCGTCTTCAGTCTGCAAGCGTTATATGCGTTTAACATCGCAATTGAGCATTTAGCGGAACCGCTTTTCTACCGCAGTTTGACGTCTAAACCACAGCAACTATATTAATCAGTATTTTTCATAGCTGCCTTTCGATGGACATTCTTGTGTAACAGGCAAGCCGGACGTTCTGGCTTCGTGTACCCGATACACTCGTAAACCCACTTTGTGCAACGTGGAGACACCAGGGGACAGCGTTCCTCAGAAGTACGGGGTTCCAACGATATTCCTGTAAAAGGAGATAACAGAAACAAACGTGAGCCAAAGGCCCAGTAAGACATGCACACGACTTACACAAACGAAAACCAAAATGGCGTCAACAGCACGCCGCGTTACACTTGATGGTTTTGATTTTCTTGTCGAGTTTTGCCCTACTTAAACTAACAGTTTGCACTATCCGTCCCGGAGCTGGAATGACAACTTGCTCCGTGCCTTTCCAGCTTGCAGCGCTTCCTTTGTACACCCTGTCTTCTGCGGTAAGTATGAATAGACAGGTTTCAACGCGTTATGTATTTGGTTCCACTTTCCTTCGGTCTTCGGTTGTGAAAACAGGCTGTCTGCAAATTTGCTGGACTGTTTCAAAAAGCTAACACCGATGCTTTGGCGGTTGCAGCCGGCGGAGCTCTTCGTCGGCTTGCCAACCTGGAATCACCTCCACTGTGTTATCCAATTAAAAGATTCCGTTCTGTCCATGACATTTCCAGCGCACTCGGAGTCAATGTGCAATATTCTGTGGCCCGTACACAGAGAAACTTGGGCCGTCCGAATCAGTGACTTGGAATGGGCCATTATTTGAATTCCTGTGTTAACATTCCCTCCGAACTGTCCGCTACCCTCAAGCCAACTTTTCAGCGTTTTGTTTAACCTGACGCGAACCAAGGTACGCGTAACTGTGCCTAATACTGTCCATATTGTCAGACTAAGGGAATCCACCGTTATGTTGTTCCCCCTTGCCAGCCCCTCAGGAAAAAGTTTTGGTTCCCATACGCCATATGCCTAATGTTCCTGCGTTGAAAACTTCCAGTGAAAAGACTACCCTCTGACATATGGGTCGTTTCACTTTTTGACCGAAGGCTATGCCCATGTCGCTGTTAGTGAGAATGTTTCCAGGACGTTTGCTCATTACTAGTTAGCCACTGCCAGTCTGCCATCTCCGGTCATAGCACATAGGAGCGTGTGATTCCACGACCACCTTCCTTGAGACTTGATGCGTATGACAAGTGTTACTTACCTTGAGATGCACACATGCTAATGCATTTTTTCGGAGTGATCCAGTGAGCAGATAATTGTGGTTGTCCTATTTTAGGCTATTCACAGTGGTGCAGTGCCGAGATAATTGTCTCACCACTGTTCAAGCACGAAGGTGCGATATCGTCGGAATTGATATCGTCGGTCTGAAGTCTGCCTGTGTAGACAACGATTTTGTGCTGTCACAAACCATCTGAACATATCGATTTACGATAAACCCTCTCTCTCTTTGCTCCTGGAGTAATTCCCGCAACCTCCTGGGTATATTAGTGGACATCACATTACCACTCACAGACGCCAACTCTACCTCGCCACAGTCCACCTCATTCACAGTTAGAAGCATAACTTCGCTCGTTCGCTTCGCTAGTTTGCCTCAGTCTTGCTGTCCATTTAAACACCAATGTGTGGTTTACGTCCTCATGAGGAATGGAGTAGTGTGCAATTTCATGGCTGCATGCTTAAGTTTGTAACTGCACTCGGATTGTTTCATCACGCCGCGTTTTGTTTTTCATTTTGCCTAGTGAAAAAGAGAGACGGTGCATAATAGAGTAAACGCTGCTTCGTGCACAAGTTGCCTCTTTCTGCAACGCCGGAGATTGGCCGGCGATTGGGTTCTACCTCTTTACACTATCATTTACGCTGTGAGTACGTCGACCATTTCTCAATAACGTACAAAGTTTCATAGGCATTGCCTATTTTCAGTGAGTAATGTCCGTGAATTTACACTGTTTCATGTTGGGACTTATTGAGGCTCATTCTCCCACTAAACAATCGAGAACCGATCTAATTAATCGAACTGACCTTTAAGGGTGGCTCTTTTGACACTAGCCGAAAATTTGGTTCGACATTTTTGGAGACAGGTACAGTGTTACTGTCACTGTTACTAGTAGTTTAATGTTTGTGGTGACGCACTGTAGCAGGTAGAGGGAAGCATCAATGAACCACAGTACGTACGTGTTGGTCCTTTTTAAGGATGGTTTATGAGCGAGTGAGTGTATTTTACTGTTGTTGTGAACGTTCCAGAATGGTCATAATTGTGCAGTGAGCCATTCGGCACTTCAGCAGGGTCAAATGTCCCGCGAATATAGCTGAGGAGCATTACCTTGGAGGTTGAACGCGAACGACAAGAGAAACACTTCTATTATGGTGCTCATGGTGAACGACTAGTCGGAAAGGTAGCATAAGTCCCCATACTGGTCATCACACATAACGGAACCAGACGTCACATGTTCAAGCTTCCGGAACACCCAAGAGTTTGATGCGCCTGAGGTATCTTCGAAACCGCCTCTTAGAGGTATTCCAAATATGTGGTATCTTTTAAAATATGGGTGCAATGGCCTAGATATCAACTGCAAAAGCATGTATCACGGTTTTTTCGGAGGGAGTGCAAACGAACCTACTTCGAATTTTCGGGAGTCTTGCTCCGGCGCATCACACCAGTGAGTTGCGGCCTCTAAAATATGAATCTCCGAAGATGTAAGCTTTACAGTTTTTTATCCGTGGATTTTGAAAACACTTCATCGCCTATGACTCAGGTCGTTTCTGTTTTGTGCTTGATCTGTGTAATCGTGCACTTCTGAAGGTCAAATTGTAAGTGATTCGCCATAGACACTAATTTGGTTCTTGAGCTGTGCCACGTAAATGGAGCACCAGGTTCTGAAACCAGTTGCATAACGTAAGCAAAGATGAGTTGATGCTGACAACATGGCATTCGTGAACAAAGTAAACAGTGGGTTACTAGAAATAAATCTCAGTTCTATGTTTTTTGGAGTTGGACACACATGTCAGCAAGCTATCTCACTCTAATTCCAGTAGCTGTGAACGCTGGGTATTACAGAGCCACAGCTCCGTCCCTATCTATGCCGAAGTTCGGTGAATTCCTGAGAGGTGCTCCAAGCCCTCTACACTCCGGCTGGTGCTCAGTTACCAGGGTAGGTAAAGTGCCTGTGGACCCTCTGCCCGTTTTCTTGGAGCTTCATCCTTTTTGCATTTTTCTTTACCTCGACAGATTTTTGCTCAATCTCCGTACTCGTCTTCGGGGGCTGTGCTTTACGAACGGGGGAGCTGTGTAACACGCGACCGAAACCAGCAGATGCGCACGAATTGAATTTGAGTTGTGTAGCGGGGCGTGCTGTTGTGTTGTCAGTGCCGTTTTTGGTTTGCGTTTGTGTAAGTCGTGCTCATGGCCTACTAAGTCTCCGGCTCATCTTTGTTCGTATTGTTTTATTTTTGAGAGTTGCTGTTTGAACCCCTACTTCCGAAGAACACTGTCCCCCAGTGCATCCACGTTGCCCGAAGTTTGGTCCGCGAAGTAACGAGCATTCAAAGTAGAGTAGCGTGTTGCAATTTGACGACCCTGCCAAGATACGGAATAATGATAATAATATATATTTCTCAACGCATACGTGAGAAGCACGCTTGGTTATGCGCGATCACTGTAGATATTTACAGTAGCACAAACGTGAAGTTTGTTGCATGAAGCACGTGGTCAAAGAGAAAATGACGGTGGTTTGTGGAACTTTGACGCACGCAACAGAGAAAGAGATAGTTCTCTCACTTCACAGATTTGGTCTCAAAAAATGGGATGGTACACTAGTTCACTGTTTACAAGGTTGTCGGATGGGCTATTTTTCAAATATGTCAAGGTCACTCCGGGAGTATGTCCAAACGGCGTAGGATTTTTGCACATGATCCTAAATTTTCCCTAATGGAAAACATAGGGCGGTGTATGTGTGTCCAAATGGACCATGTGCACCAATCAGGAAAGCCGAAATCTGTGTGGCGCAGATCTCAAAACCCTATAGGGAAACCCGAACGAATGCTGTCACCTGCGCGCTGAAATCTCTGCACCAAAGTGCACCATGTACATCAATCAGAAACGACGCAAGCACAGGGAGGTAGACAAGGATGAATAACAGGTGCAAGAGAAATCACCCAATTACGTGCGGGAGAAATACGAAGCCAGTAAGGCGAAATTAATTACGGAAATGGAGAAATTGAGAAGGAGGTAAATATTGGTGAAAATATTGCTAATCGACTAGTGAATGGAATAGGAACGAATTGGAACGTAGACTGAACAAGTGAACTTGGTTCGATTGCGTCTATGCGGTTTCTGGTCGCAAATGGTGCAAACATTGCTAATCGACTAGTGAATGGAATAGGAACGAATTGGTACGAACTGACGTATGGATTAACGAGCCTGCTCCAGGTGATAACTACGTGATTTTGTAATAGGCCTGCCACGTCCGTTCGCCGCATTGTTTATGCAGGTGTTCCGGTAAGCCGGATGTGCCTGCCTAATTATTGTCTCGTCGCGCGTGTTCATACTTCTCCCTGCCCCGACTATAGGGTGGTGGTGATTCATCCGCATCAT
>QNGE01000361.1:236424-247645 GCA_008508345.1 Paragonimus westermani | reverse complement strand
AGACCAGACATTACCAAAATGTTCCTGAAATAGAACTGATTGGTCAACAACCATTGCGCTCATGCATTCAGTTCGGGAGGAGGCGTCCTACCGACGTGTACTGCACATTTATTGCAGCTGAAAACCAATGACGACCAGCAAATCGAGGAGAAACCTGATTGGCCCACAGGGTGCACAGGGTTGACCAGATGAAGCAGAGAGGAAACCATGTCAGGGGGAGGGGGCACGCGCGGTGGAGGCAGCAAACCATGTTTCTGTAGGGGACACTTGTCCAAACGCATCTTCGGAGTTTTTTGCTGCTAGGAAATAAAATTGGCGTCCGGAAATTGTAAAGATAGATCGGCTTTGGCGAGGCATGGCGGAAAATCCCAAAATCAAGCGAACGAATAGGCAGATTCCAACGCAGCATTTCGTCGATTGCTCGAAAACGTCACAAAGTTGAACATCTCGTGAACCGTTCAGCTCAGACGAAGTTCCGTGCGTTCATCCGTCGTGGAAAATTTTCCGGAGTTTGTCTCGTAGCACAATTCTTGAAGAATAATTTGGAAGTTTGAGTAGGCTGAAACATGTTGAAGTCGTAGGTAATCGAGACACCTATTCATGACGTCCGCCAACACCAAAAAATCCCTTGAGCACCGAGCTCAAAGTATCACCGACATCCTGATCTTCAGTAGTGTATAAATCCGTGAAGAAACCTGAAGAAAACCAACATTCTTTCATTCCTTCCATCTCCGGTGACTCCGGTCACCTCATGCAAATCCTGACGAATATCCCAGACAGACTGTCAACGAAACCCACAACAGCAGGGGTGGAAGTATGGATTCCACATCCCGACAAGTTTACTGTGGGGGCACTGTTCCGTTTGGGAAGGTCAAGTACGGGCTTATCTCCGTAACTTCCCAGCACAGTCCCACAACAACCTTATTCTAAATTTGCTGAACGAAGAGGCCTTCGATATTGTTGTTGAGACAAAAATTCTGGGCACCCCCGCATCAGATGAGACGTTTACCAAGTTACGGCGTCTACTGGACGCACCCTTGCATCCGACTGTTCACCGATAATAGTTCCTCACTCGTAGACAGCTCGGAGGGAAACCGATCGGTCGTCCGCTCGCGAATTGCGTCACCTGGCTGAACGCGTATATGAGAAATGGTTTTAGAGGAACTCCGGGAGCGGACTCTTGAACGGCTAGTGGAGGGGATCCGGCCAACGAACATGAAAAAAGTAGTTCCCACATCATCCATCCAGCGACCTTGACTACGCGGTGCGGTTGGCCGAGGACCTCGAGCGGGCTGAGGCAGCCGTCGGCCGACCAGCACAATATTGCGTCGCGTCACGGGTGACCAGCCAGAGGAGCAGCCCTCCAACGCATAGAAGAAGCTCAGACGGGTATCGGGGACCAAGCCACTCGCGGTATGGTGGCCTCGAACGGCGACCTTGGTGGAACAAGTCGCGTAGACCATGCAACATTGCGTTCCGGGCAAATAGTCATACCTCCGGAATTGTCGACCAGGCCATTGGAGGCTACGTCAGAACAGTCAAGTCCTACAGTCAAGTTTACATTCCTTTCCTCAGCGATTGTTCACAACCGTTGACATAACTGAGGGTTAAAATAATAATATGTGGAATAACACTTGTAAGTCTAGTAGATATCGGAGCTTCCTTATGTGTTATCGGCACACACACAGTACGCAGACTTTCAGGCTACAAGCATCCTTACGGCCAGCGGTGACCAAATGCCGAGGGGGGGCAGAATCGTTGCACCTGTTATAATAGCCGGATGCCATTGAGAGCACAGTTTTGTGGTAAGCCCCAAATTCCCATTCTGTGTTATAATGGGAATTGATCATTTAAGCCGTCTGGGATGCACACTCGATTTGTTCAAGACGCTACAGAACTCCCTCACCAGAGCGCTTGTGGGTTGAAAACGCGATGAAAGAATGGCATTGAGGAGAAGACAAACCAAACGCTCGATAGTCTTATCATGTACTGTAATCTGTTAGATGTTTTGGCCAGTGTACAGATCGCCCTCTACGTGTGGTACGTTGTTCAGGGGAACAAAGGGGGCTGAGCTGCAGGGGACTGTAATACTGTTGGGGATGGAGAGGGGTTGCTCTCAGTCAACGTCGGTTCAGGTGGGTTAAAATCTTGTTCTGTGTAGGCTGGTTTCAGCCGATCAATGGATACCGATTCACTTCGTCCAGGCTTTTCAATAATGAAGAATTTCTCCTCCCGTTTAACCACTCTGAATGGGGCCGAGGTACCGTGGATGTAACGGTTTCTTGGTGGCGTCTTGGCGCATAAACACAAATTTGTATGTGAACAAATCTGGAGATTTGTGTCTTTGGCGCCAGTGTTTACGGGTCGGTGTGAAACGAAGGCTGGACATGTGCTGCCGTAAACGTGAAATGTGGTCCGTGCCTGGGTCTGGATGAGTCGAGGGTTGAATCAGTTCTACTGGGAGATGCAAGTTGGTACCGCACACTAACTCAGAGGTAGTACAGCCAACGTTCTCTTTAACGGTAAGCCGGATTCCAGGAAAATGAGTGGTAGACGTTCACTCCACTTCGTTGGTGAAAACGGTCGACTAAACCGTTAGCATAAGGGTGGTATGCTGTCGTTTTGATGTGCGAGCAACCCAGTAACTGCGTAAAATTGCGAAAAAAAGAAGACTGGGACAGGGTGCCTCGATCCGTAGTAATTGTAGATTGCACACTAAAATTAGTGATCCAGTGTTCTGAGAAAGTTTTAGCGACTGTCTCTGCTGAAATATCTCTGATGGGCACAGCTAAAGGCCAACGGGTAAAACGGTCGATTGCAATCAGTATATGCGTACAGCCGTTGGATGGTGGTAGTGTGCCAACGATGTCAAGATGCACATGGGAAACACGGACGTCCGGTTGGGAGAATGTGCCTGGTGTGGTAACCGTATGCTCGTGCACTTTGCTCCTTTGGCACTGTAAACATTGTTGTGACCAAAGGCGAACCTCTTTGTTCATATAGGGCCAAACAAAGCGGTGTGCAATCAATTTCAGTGTGCCGCGTTCTCCAGGGTGAGATAAACGGTGGAAAATAATGAAAACAGTGCGTCGGTAAAAAAGTGGAACAAAAGGTCTGGGTTTACCCGTTGAAGTATCACACAAACTGTCGCCAGCTTGCGTCCGTAAAGGGATGGTAGACAATTTCAAGGAATTACTTATGGGAAAGTCCTTCATGTCCTCACTGCACTGCTGGGCTGTGACCATTTGAGACAAATCGAAGGAAGGAGGTGAGTGGACTGAGTTGACATTAGGTCGTCATAATGTATCAGCTACAATAATGGCGTCACCACGTAGGTGTCGGATGTCCGTGGTGAATTGAGAGATGTAGTCCAAATTTCTGATATCGCGCGGAGAGTATCGATCGGGTTTAGCATGAAAAACAAATGTTGAAGGCTTGTGATCAGTTTGCACAACAAAATGTCGACCTTCCAAAAGATGCCGAAAACAACGGATCGCCAAATAAGTGGCCAGCAATTCACGTCCAAATGTGCTGTACTTAGTCTGTGCTGGTTGCAACTTTTGCGTGAAAAAAGCCAGAGGTTGCTGTTCACCATTCACAGACTAGTCCAGGACTGCGCCGACGACAGCGTTTGATGTATCTGTGGTGAGAATGAGACGAGCGTTTGGATCGCATGTGATAGAACACAGTTTTGTGGCACGACATAAAGCTTCCCTTGCTGTTGAGAAAGCTGCTTTGGCTTCAGGCGACAATTTAACTGACTTGCGTTTAGAGTCAACTAGGTCAGTTGAAGTTTTACAATGTCCGCGCAATGGAGAATGAAACGTCGATAGTAGTTGAGTATGCCGAGAAATCGTCGGAGTTGTATGATCGTAGTGGGAGTCGGAAAAGTCGAAATAGACTCAACTCTATCTTGCAGAGGTGTGTTGCCGGTTTGGTCTACGCGATGTCCCCGGAAATCTAATGAGTTAACTCCGAAGGTACAATTGTCGATGTTGATTTTAGTATCACATTGCGCGAAACGTTCAAAAACAGCACGAAGTTGAGGAAGGTGTTTCTCGTTTGAGCGGCTAGCCATCAAAACATCATCAATGTAGACGTACGCAAAAGGGAGTCCGCGTAATACTTCGTCCATGAATCGTTGAAATGTTTGAGCCGCATTACGGAACCCGAAGGGCATCCTTGTGAATCCAAAAAGTCCGAAAGTTGTTGTAACCGCTTTCTTTGAAATATCTTCCTCCGCGACCGGGATGTGATAATAGGCGCGTACAAGGTCTAATTTAGAGAAGATAGTAGCTCCAGCGAGTCCTAAAGAAAAGTCATGTATATGTGGTATAGGGTACCTGTCCGGGATTGTGCAATTGTTGAGAGCACGGTAATCACCGCAATGTCGCCAATCACCCGGAGACTTTTTAAGTGCCATGTATAGCTGTGTTGCCCAAGAACTGTTCGAAGGTCGAATTATGCCCAACTGAAGCATGTGTCCGAATTCAGCTTTGGCTATTTTGAGTTTATCAGGATGTAAGCGGCGCGGACGGGCGAAAACCGGAGGACTGCGTGTTTTAATGTGATGTCCCATACTGTGCTTAACCGTGTCGGTGTGTGAGCACGGCCGAGTTAACGAAGGAAGATCCCTCAACAGTGCTGCAAAAGACGGCGTTGGTGGTAGAGCGGGTCGGACGCCGATTGACGCTATATTCGATTGAACACCATTTACTGTGCAGGCGGTAGTGTTGTCAATTAGCTCACGCCTCTTGACATCAACGGAAAAGTTAAAGTGTGCCAGGAAGTCGGTACCGATGAGTGGCGTTTGAACGTTGGCAAGCAGGACTATCAAACGGAAACATCGTTGGAGACAAAGATCGACAGTGCGTGAGCGTTCCCCGAAAGTTTTATGCGAATTTGATTCGCAGCCTGTAAGGTGTACTGGCCTGAATATAGTTGCGGAGGGATGACGCTGAGCTCGGCTCCGGTATCGATAAGAAAGCGCAAGCCGGTCGACCGGTCCCTGATGAAAAATAGGTGACTAGTACCTGCTTGGCCAGCAACAGTCATCGCCGTTACTGGCTGGCTCGCCGGTTTGACGGTGACGCGTGGCGAGTTCGGGATGTGTACGGCGGGGTGCACTTCTTTGCTTTGTCCCGAAAGTTTTGGTGGTACCAACACCACCTTCGTCGAGTGCGAGAGTTAGATCGTGTACGGCTTTTGAGTGGTTGCTTCTTCAGTTCGTTAATCTGCATTGCCATATTGTCCATACGGTGGCACATTTTCTCTCTCAGAAGTTTCATGCTATCATCAGTTGTCGGGACTGAAAGGGGCGACTTGGGAACGGTTATGGTCGTGATACACACTGACTGTGAAGGGAAAGTCTGTGCTACTTTGTTCGCAAGGGTTGCCAATTTGTCGAGTGAGCTCTCTTCATCCATGACAGCAGCCAAAATGTGTTGTACCGCGGATGGCAGTTTTCCGGCCCGACTGTTTTAAAATGGCATCGTCAAGCTTTTGCGAACCCAAAATACCTCTCATAACGCAACAGTTGAGATGGAGACCAATCACCCAACTCGACCGAAATGAAAAAATCATGTAGGAGGTTTGCTTCTGACTTCCCAGTGCGTTTTACGATGGCGTCTTTTAAAATAGTATAGGGGAAATCAGCTGGGATTGATTCCAGCAGGTTTTCCACTTCAGTTGCGACATCAAAAGGAAGTGATTGTACCACGTGTGGAAATCTTATTTTTTCTGATGTTATCCGCCTGGTAGTAAGTACGGCCTCAATCTGATGGAACCACAATCGAGAGTATCGGGCGATGTACTCAGGCATTTTAAAGCAACGCTGTGCTCGGTTTCAATGTCAATGTCTGCAGCGTCGTCGAGCCTTGCTTATGGTAACGAAAAGTGGATAGAAACGCAGTTCGGAAGAAAAAAATAAGCGGACTCACCAATAAATGTAGTGTACTTTTTTTGAAATTATCAAATGGGATGGTACACTAATTCACTTTCTACAAGGTCGTGAGATGGTTAACTGTTTAAATTGTTCAAGGTCACTACGGAAAGAAAGTCCAAACGCAACTTTGCAGTGTTTTGCTATTAGGGGATAGAAGTGGCGTCCGGAAAATGTCCAGATAGGTCGGCTTTGGCGAGGCAGGGCGAAAAATCCCAAAACCCGGCGAACGATTGAGCAGATTTCAACGCAAAATTTCGTCGATTCCCCGGAAACGTCAAAAGGTTGAACATTTCGCGAACTGTTCGTCAAAGATGGAGTTCTGTGCGCCCATCTGTTGTAGAGAAGTTTCCTCGCTCAGTGGATAATATGGAGGTCGGAAATGAGAATGTAATTCCACACGTTAGATGAAAAAATGTGAGGGTATAAAATTTACTGTGACAAGCAATGTGCTAGCGGAATTTTTAAGAAAGAACTCATACGATATTATTATTTTTGCTATGATTATTGTAATATATAACCTCAACTACTGTTTGTTGTGGCATTTTGCTATGTACTCGAGATTTATTCGGACATACGTGGGCGTCTGATAACTAAAGCCTACATGACTTCGTCCCGCTGGACTTATTATTAGGCGCCCCATTCACATGTCGAGGGGCGTTGAACAGCATGGTGGTTATCTACGTAATGCGCATCTGACGGCTAAATGTTTCTTGGACCACACTCAAAAAGTCATCAGATGATACAGAGAATTTGAAGATGGACCTTGTGTTCGTCAACGTAAGATAGCTGTCCAAACCTTTTTTAAACGAGTTGGTCGTTTCTACAACGTGACCTGTTTCCGTGATGTGCTTTTTGATGGATGAGGTCGGATTTCGTCTCAGTCGTTCTGTTGCCAATGTCCGTTGCGTCGTGGCGTGTAACAAACATTTTTTGTCGTAGGCATCGATTTGTTCTGCCACAACTGCAAGTAAACTGATAGATTACATGTGAGACAGAACATTTCGGTATTTCACGATTATGAATAAGCTGGGTGACACTCCTAGTTGTGAGTAGCAATCGCAATTCAGCCGCAGGGAATTTGCGAATTAGAGCAGACTGTAATTTTTTAATTGCGTCTGTTGTGACATGACCTCTTTTGAAAGAACCGCTTCTAGGGAACCGTACCCACGACAGTCTTTGTCATTCTTTTCTGGCTGTGGACATTGACGAACTTCTCAGGGTATCCGTTTGCAAGCAGTACCTTTCGTTATCTCACCTATTCTTGTAAACAGTCATCGGTGCATATCTCCCGGGATCTGTGAAATAAGGTTCGTACCATGCCTCTTTTGTAAGCAGCGGGCGCAAAAGAAGAGAACTGCAAATACCCACCGCTCCAAGTGACTGTGAGGTGCACTGAGCGTTGTAATGAGCCATCCTGCCGTCTAGTAATTGGAATGTCTAGAAAAGATAGACAGTTGTTCGCTTCCTCCTCATCGGAAACAGAAGGATTAAGATGAACGGAATTGAAGTGGTTTAGAAGTGATTCAAAATAAATATTAATAGTAAAAATCAAAATATCATCTACATATTGCTTATAGAGGCTGGCACCATCTACAGCATCAGATAGTTTCAATTCAATCATTCCTAAAAATGTCTGCAAGTGTACAGCCCAAGGGGCTACCCATGGCTACACCATCAGCTTGCTTATAAGACAATCCGCCGAAATCAAAAAGGATATTCTCGTTACATGAAAGTATAATTTTTTTAAGGTAATCATCTGGGAGACAAAATGGCAAATTTTGGCGAGAAATAAAATCGCACAAAAAGTCAACTGTTTCTCAGAGGGTACGTTTGTAAATAGCCAACGTCGATAAGATACATGTTATGTGAACCCACTGTTACGTTCTGTGAAGTTTGTACCAGATCCAAAGAACCTTTTACACAGTGAGGAGTAAAAATCTGACGGATCGGGTGGGGGATGTCTACAAGCCATCTGACAAGCTTGTGTTTAGGTGAGTTGTCCATGCACAAGATTGGCCTTAGCGGGACACCACATTTATGTTTTTGGAGAACCTCTTAACTGTGGTGTGCGGGTTCCGGTTGGCTTCATCTGTCTGTACTGCATTTCCGAGATATACCCGCATAGTAGTAAGATAAGGAGCTTTCTTGATATTTGTTTTCCTACCAAAATGTTATCAGCAGTACTCTCCGTGTACAATTTTCTCCCGTCCATTAAGATATCTTTCATTTTTGACTCTTAATCAACCTTTTTCATGATGACTGTGCCGGAACCTTTGTCTGGCTGGAGGTAAACCACATCCTTCATTTCTCGCAGTTGTTTTAGAGCTTGGTAATGTTTAGAAGTCAAACAACAATGCTGGCGTACAGGCGAAATCAGGAAATGGTGCAGGATATCGACCAGCTTCTCGCGGAACTACCCTTCGTTTTCCGCTCAAGTTGGAGAGGAGCCTTTAATTTGATTGTATACCTTCTCAAACTGCACCTGTATTTGCAATCGGTCGACTCTTTTGAGGGGAATTTTAAATTTCACTCTTAGGGATAGAACCTCTAATTGTGTCCGCGAAAACTGGACTGACAATAAGTTCTGCACGTGCCTCAAGTCATTTGTAGGGAACAAGCACTCGTTGTCGGAACGCAACAAAGTTTCATGAAGACTACGCGTAGTCTTGGTTCTAGTATTCTTCAGTACGATTCGAACTGTATACGACATATCAACGACAGACTGTTAAGTATGGATATGAAATGTCTTTGGGTCTCCAGATTTTTTCAGCCTTACTTGTGAGGCCTCAACATGTGAAGTTGCTAGCCTGACAAGGTTAATGTTGTTTGCGGACAATTTTTCTTTCAAACGCAAACTGTAAAATATCGAAGAGAATCGGCCTGACCGTACGCACTCTTCATAAAACCCAATAGTTTAACGTTCCGTAGTCGTCTTACACCGCAATGTCACCAATCTGTCTAACTCCCGCGTTGTGTGCGCAGGGAGTCTTCGTTTGAGAAATTTAAAACGCTGAGTTCCCTTGATCCAGTTCGCCAATAGCGATAGAAGACAAACATCGTGAGATGTTAACATTTCGTTCACTCTCTTCAGTCACGGAGGTAAAACATTAGAATATATAGGACATGTGGTTAGCGACTGTGATGAATATCACTGAACATATACATTCACGTCAATTATGGAGGTTCAAATTTTACGCTTGTGATACGGCGCGTAATTCTAATACAAGCGTTTTGATTGTCGTTCATTCGTTGTGCTCTGCTCAACTCGGATATGCCGGCTACTTGTTTCGCGTTGAGTTCTATCTATTCACGAAACATCACATTGGCGTCGCGGCAGTCTTCAATAACAATGTATCCTATGCTTCTTGAAAATTTGGACATTCATTCACCCCCTCATGATACTGAGGATAATTTTGAACGATTTTAATTATGATATAGGACTGTATCCAGTCTAAATGAGGAGACAAAATCAGCCTATTTCCTCCCAAGAGTAAGAAAAGAGGCCTATTGTCTTATGAAAAATTTATCTAATCCAGATTTGCTAATAGATCACATATACTAGCGCATAAAGAAAACACTGCTCGGTCATGTCACTCCTGTAAATTTTTAGGTCGCCGAGCAAGCCACATTCAGCATCATGGAGCGCCAACCAAACCAGTCAGTCCGTGACTTTTTCTCCAGATCCAAACTCAGGCATCACGGCGTGATTTTGTTGACCATTTGGAGGTCCAACTTCGTAACCGACTCATCGCCGGTATTAATGCACCGGATCAATATAGACAACTACTGCTACATCCTAAACCTACGTATCAAAATACCAAAGTCATCTGTGAGCAGTACGAAGACGTTAATAATGCAGTCCATAATGGGGGTTCTAGTGAGATCCCGGTCTCGTTTGGATTGATGAGAAAGCGACCTACAGGACGCGGTACTCTGCGGCTGTTCAATTCAGCTTCTAACTATGGTTCTCGACCAGTTTCTCAAAATTTTTCGCAACAGTCGACACATGTCACTAGCAGATTCGGGAACTGTGCCTCATGTGGCAGGAATCATTCCAGACACACGCGTTCACCGCAGCTCTATACGCCACAAGTGTGGAAAAAGAGGTCGTCTACAAATTGTCAGTAAGTCGAAAAGAAATTGCCAATTTATGGTAACTGGTGAAAATGAAGTTGATGTTACATGTGACAAGAAGGAGTCCTTTGAATTAACAGTTGATTCATCTACTTCAGGGCATTTATTTCACACTCTTTTCACGAGGCACTATTTCATTGTTGACGCTGGCAGTGTAGAATCTATTATACCACAAAGACATCTATCACAGTTCTATCCAAATTACATACTTAATCCTTGTTCTGTAACAGTACGAGGTATAACTGGTCATTCCATCCCTGTTTTGGGTACAGTCACTATTCCAATCCTTAACGAATAATCCAAGCCACTTAACTGCACTCCTGTTGTTACTCATCATGGTCCATCCATTTTGGGGCTGTAGGTTTTAAACATGCTTCATATCCAGGTTTCCCTGCTTGTACCACCGAGTAATTCCACGAGCTTAAAGAACTCATTCTCAATTGCTCGAAGGCTACGGGCGGCAAGAAGATACCTCCAGTTAAACTAGAAGTAACTAGTGGTCACGTCTTTCTGAAACGTCGTGTAATCCCTTGTGGACTCCGTGAACTGGTAAGTAAAGTGCTCAACGAGCTGGTAGAAAAGTGCGTTATTGAGTTTATTGTTTCATCTTCTTGGGCCACTCTTGAAGTCTGATGGGAAAACTCAGCGAATAAGTGGAGGTTATCGACTTACTGTAAATCGATGCCTTGAGCAACATACATGTACTACTACTGCTGAGCCTGAGGACATTTTGGAAGAACTTTCAAGATCCAAAGTTTTCTCCAAGATTGACTTGAAGAATGCATATCTACAAATTTCATTGGATAAGACATCAATGCCGATTACAACAATCAATACACCTAATGGACATTTCAGTACTGATTTTTGCCGTTTGGACTTAGTAATTCTCCTGCTATCTTTCAGCAGGTAAGGAAGGGTAAGTGAAGGGTATGGATGGTGTTGAAGTTTATCAGGATGATATCATCGTACGTGCGTCAGACAAGTTAATTCATGGTTCTCGTCTTTTGAAACTATTCCAACAGTTTTTGCTGTTGCTTCTAACAAACGCGCTTTCACTGTGAGCAGTTCCGAGTGCCCCGGTTACTTAGTTGACGGCAACGGATTTAAACCTGATGCCAAACGTCTAGACCCATTATTTAATGT
>QNGE01000361.1:138793-232854 GCA_008508345.1 Paragonimus westermani | reverse complement strand
GGACGTAGTCATTTTCAGTAGTTAGGTCCCTTCCCGTCCCCTTCTTTTTCGTTCTCTCTTTCTATATAGGGTTTGCTGTTTCTTCATGGTTGTGTGGCAGTTAAGCATTAGTGTGAACCACTGATGTATTGCTGTCTATGATGATGATGATGATTATTTAATGTACCTTTACCCTCGAACCTATCCTTGTTAGGTGTTTCGCGGCACTATTCCCGTTTCATTCCAAATTTCTTTCATGTCGCTGAATGTTTATTCCAGTTGCTTTCTAAGAAGCAGTTCACATGGACTCCAACTCGTGAACGGTGTGTACGTTCATTGTTAAACCTTTTAGAACATGATGCTATACTTCGTCCATTTTCTTTTAAAGCTATGCCTGTGTTGATTACTGGCGCTTTTCCAGTTGGAATCGGAGCTGTGATTAAACAGGACAACAAACCAGTTGTATGTATATCACGGCGACTTAGTCCAGCGGAAAAGGGTTATGCTCAGACACACCGTGAAGTTATGGCGGTATACTGGGCTGTAAAGCGGCTTCCTAAGTATCTGTTTGGAATACCATTCAAAATTGTGTCGGATCATGAAGTACTGGAATTCATCTATAATCTTGACAAGTCATTGGCAAGTTTATCAGTAGCCATGGTTCAACGATGGAGCATAGCACTCAGTGCATATGACTTTACTATAGTGCACAAAATCAGCCAACCAAAACAACCATGTGGATTACTAGTCACGTGTTCTAAATACATTTGAAACAAACTTCTAGTAATGATTGCCTTCTAATCCAGCCTCTACCGGTTAGCCGAACAGAGTTGATTCACGATACTCAGAGTTATTTTTCGCCCATTCTCAGTGCGCTACGACGTGGTTGGATCCCACAAATCAGACGGAAATATCCCATATTTTACGTGCGTCGGGAGGAATTATCACTCATCCTATTCGGATTATTGTACTCGAATGACAGAATTGTTATCCAAACAACTCTTTGTAGAGCTGTTCTGGACGATTTATATTCTGGACATGTTGGAGTTGGAAAGATAAAGTCTCTGGCCATATTAAAGTGCTGGTGGTCAGAAAGCGATGCTGATATTTGTCCTTTGGCTAAAAGTTATTCATCTTGTCATCAAAAATTCCACATTTTATCGTCTAAATGGCCTCCATGGCCGATGGCAACTGAGGCCTGGCAACGGGTTCATGCGGATTACTGTGGTCCTTTTCTCGACAAGTATTGTGCGCTAATAGTGATCGATTCCTATTCGAGGTGGCCGGAATTAGCATCCACAACAACACCCATCGCAGAATTCATTATGTACAAATTCAGAAGAATATACTGCAGAGGAAGTATCCCTCTTGTGTTAGTGACTGACAATGGTACCCATTTCACTGCCAACCTCCTGATAACTTGGCTCAACGGTCAGAATAGCATCTTTTCGGACACAAGACCCCTTGTATAGCTGGTTTCAACCATGTCCTGAAAGTCGCGCGCAGACGGATAAAATATAAGAGCAACGCTCATTACCAGAACCAATGACTACCTGGGGTGATCTAATAAAGCGTTTTGGGACCGTTGCTGTTTGTAACGTATATGGATGAAGTTTGCGATGTTATCAAACCTGTAGAGTCTCTTATGCTTGTTGACGATATCAAAATCGTTTACACCTCCCTCTAGCCAAGTAACATCGCCTTCTGTCTAAGAAATATCCGACAGGTCATAACTTCATTGCAATTTCGGTGCTGAACATCACTGATTACTTTCTCGGCGAATAAATTCTCCATCATTACCTACGGTTGTCCATTACCTAATGGATCTGTCTCACGAGATGTTTATAGTGTTGATACTGCCTATTCAAACTTCTTTAGTGTCTATGACCAGGTAAGCTTCCAAGTAACGAAAACGGAAAGAAAAACGGGCTGTATCGAAAATACACTCTGTCAATCAGGTGTAAGGTTGACGCTCCCCGAATTATGTGCCCGATCTCAACTTGAGTATTGCACACTCACTGCTACCCAAACAAATCCGATTGGTCTGTGTTAGAAAACCTCTAACGATTATTCACGAAATGCTTAATGGAATACGCATCCTGTTTCACCTATAGATGACGCTGTCAAAAACTTGCTATTTATCCACTTTTGTGGCGAGGAATAAAGCTGACACTGGCACTTCTGTATAAATGCATACATTTGGGTAACATAGCAGCACCACTTGCCGTTCTCTTACGAGAGAACTCGCCGTGTGGTCTGAAAAATAGTGAGTCTAACCTGCTATCCCTGGTATTTCAGGAAAAGATTCACAAACTACGTTTTTGTAGTATAATCTTATGTTTGGTATAAACCTCCAAATGAAATCACAACCAGTGACAACATTCAGCGTTTGAAAAAGGGATTGGGTAGCCATCAAGCACCATCAAACACCATGCCTGTGTTCGACCTTTTTACCGTCCGATGACTTTTTAGATATGATCCAGGAAAGGTGTATTTGTCAGCTACATATAACGCACACAATCGCCCCTGCTATTGCGCTCCCCTGAAAAACATCCTGCTTGAAACTGTTTGTTGTACCATTTACTCACACCCCTGTCTGGCATCTTATCTAAAACATGCACACGGAGCCGTGGCGAGCGAAATACCATTTTATTCATGTGCGTTGTTGTGCCCGCATCACCCAAATCGCTGGAAAACGTAAAATGAGCAAATATTAGTAAATCCAGCAGAATGACCTCAAAGTGTTACTTTTGGGACACGCACATTTCATGCGGCCTACCAGATCCTCCGACCAATACCCCAGTTACCTGGGCAAATTTTTAGCATCTCGCGAAATACTGGTTGAGGCGGTTACATATTTTATCAACCAGAGCAAAAACATAAATACAGCATAGAGTCTTCGTCAAGAGATGTTGCATACACAATATTCTTCATACCAGGTTGGATCACTGTACCTTTTCTTGATTGTCACGTGAGATTGCGTTCTTCTTCTCAAACCCATGAAGGTCGGTTGGGCGATAAAATCTTTTGGGAAGGCCGAACGCACAAAACATCGTCTTGAATAAACTGTTGACGAGATTTTCAATTTTTCGACGGTCTCCAGCAATCCACGAATTCCTGCCCTGCAGTCCTTCCAATCGGTTATAGGATTTTAGAATTTCTCGTCCTCCATCACCGAAGCAGACTTAGTTTAACACCTTTGCAGTGCTCGTTATACGAATTAATGGCAAAACACCCTGAAGATACACTTGGACGTATTCCCCAGTGACCTTGGACTAATTGGAACAGCAACCTGCACAAAAGCCTGTAAAAAGCGAAACGATGCAGCATCACATCCTTGGAACTGAACCTGTGAAGCAAGTGAATTATACTCTTTACTGCTGCGCGCGAGGAAGCTTTGTAAATTACAACCGTTCTCTGTTCGATCACACTCACTTGGTGGTAGGTTTCACTTGTAAAGTATCATTTGACAATTCGTCGTGCTGTATCGTCTCTAATTATCTGCAATGATTGCGCATATTCAAGCGTACTTCTCATGTATACTCTAAGAAATATGCACTACTATTATTCTCCAGTAAGAATGCAAGATGGTGGATAAAAGTGAAACTTGCTAAGAGAATGAGTGTATCCTCGCCTACTTGTTTGATAGCCCTTGGTGAAATACCACCAGGTCCAAAATGGATTGGGGGGTTAGTGGTGGCTAACCGTAAGTTTATAAACTCATCATCATTTGAAGCATTATCAAAAACTTGGCTTCATTTCGACGGAGTATTAACAGGCAATACGATGTTTTCTACGCAAAATGAAGCAGCAAGATGTGGGTTAAAGATTTCACATATTTCAACAGGGTCATCGACAACCGTTTTATATTTGAGAGTGATAACATTTATGGAAGGTTTCCGCAGGGAATTTCTCCGTCTCATCGGTTGCCTCGGGTTTGTGCTCTCTGCTAGCTATCAAACGTCAGCTTTTCATTGTTTTTATGGCGCAGTTGCGTTTTGTGTTCTACGAACTCAGCATGTTGGTCATTTAACCCATCAGGATGAAATCGAGTACTCTTAGGCTTTTCGAGCGCTTTAGTTCGTCAGTCACTTTTGTGGTGAGAATTCTACCTTTTACACGCGAGTCGACACGGTTTGTTTTTCAGGAGGGTCAGATCGTTGATACAAAAGATGGCGTGCTTAGTAAACTACTCACACGCTATCTTTGGTTCTAACGTGGGGCATAACGTTTTCCAGGCTGACGGTCTCAGTAAGAAGAAGGCATTCCAATCAACGAATATTATCGGACGGAAGTATACAGACTTCGGTCGGTTAACTATGCTGAAAACAAACAGGTGCTCGAGGTTACTATGGTCAATTCCTGAAAACGGTTCCAGGTGGGGTACCCCTATAGACGAGACAACGGCGGTGAATACGAGATCTGAATTATGCTGTGTTTTGAACGTTAGGACATGCTAGTTCCATCCATTCATTTGGATGCATGGAAGGAATTCGGTTTGCATTACTGAAGCTGACAATGAGACTCATGAAGTACCAGACGTGTTGAGGTCACTACCTGATGGTGTGTGTTCACAAGGCTTGTATAAAACACGGTTTGTTACCTTCAGGGGGTCGGTCAAGTCATCACTGGTAGCGCTAGGCTGACTATAAACGCATCTCGTAAGCAACTCTCAAGAACCAACAGGAACCATTAACCACAACGAGCGTTAGATTTCACGGGGACTAGGCTCATCAGGCGTTACTGCGGAAAATTTCTATTTCAGGCCAATGCTGCATCTATTGTGTGGCCTCGTGATAGGACCCCCACAGAACTCACGATATCCTAGCATGCTCATTTGTCCAGCATGTGGTCTGGTGCTGGTCGATGGAGCGCGAGTTCTGCATACCGTAATGTGCCACGTAGTTCTTCCAGCCGTCGAGTGAAAGACCTGTGTGGTGAGGGCGGTTGCCGAAGTTGGCATCACCGTTTGTTGCACAACCCCAAAGGCCACACGACACGGCAGTCCTAGTGTGGTAACAACTCAATCGTTACTATGACGAGCCCGGTAGCAAATACGTACGTCCTCGGGTGGTTCCCTCTTTGTGTGGAAAGTCCAAAAGACCTTGCCAGAAATTGTGCTTCTCCTGACAACGGTTCGGACACAACGCCTGTCAAAGTTTCGTTGATGGATATCAAACCACCACAGTTCAGTCGTGGCTGACAATCACGACGCCCAGTGGCGCACTTAACTGGAGGTGTGTCAAAACAAAGCTCAAGATATTTTCGCTGTATATGAATGAGACTGTTGAGGTTGGCGAGGCATGCACCAAATAGGATTTGCCGCCTGGACCCTTAGCTCCCTTGCGAGATGTGAGTGAGCAGTGTCAGCAAGTGAGAGAAATCAACTTCGAAGATATCGAATAAAGAGAGGTTAACCTACTGATTGGATGTAATGCTCCAGGCGCACACTGGGTACTCGACCGAACAGCCGGTGAAAGGAAACGGCCATATGCGAGCAAAACCCTGCTTTTCTGGATGACTCGTGGTACACTGGGCTGAGATGCTAAAAAATGTGCTTTCGTAAACTGTACGGTTTAAGGGGATTCCTCCATTGTGAAACATGTTGGGCTTCTCTACAACCATTAGTTTATTGATACGGCACGAATTAAAGTCCCATTCCCAGGAAGATAATTTGACCCTAACGACTGTCGAGGGCCGTGTTCGTCTGGTCATCGGTCATTTTCAGGTTTCGTGGCCGTGAGGAGTTGCGGGTGTTATTCCGCCTCCCAGTAGAGCACTGGCCCAAAACGTCGTCTGAATTTTTGCAAAGTCGCTTGCTACGTGATAAATAACTCTGTTAGGGGTAAACTACACCATTACGGTCTAACGTTAGCAAAAGGTAAATCGAACGAGCACCTGTGGATGCTGAGCCCGGCCAGCTTATCAAGAGGTGGGGTATGACACATCAGTCTTTGTTTGGCCCAGAGAAACCAGTGTACTACGCGTAAAAGTTGACTGGGCGGCAAGAGAAGAAATCGAAACGTATATCTTTAACGCACCTGTGAAGAGCACACTTATGTGTGCAGAATAATTACAAATAATACGGGCGAAACAAAATGATAAGCAATTGTGTAATGTAAATGTGAACGCCATCAGCAGAATAGGCGTAAGCACGAAGAAAGAGATTACAGTTCAAAACATTTGGCACGCACACCAGGGAGGAAGTTGGTTCATTCGTTCGTTTTACAGATTCAGATCAAAAGGTGTGACGTCAGATCACTTTCTTTTCATACGTTTACGTATGACCTGTTTGGAGCAGTTCAAGGCCGCGCCGAGAAATACGTGCAAAAGCATCTCGTCAGTAGGGGTGGGCAAAAGGGCACAACTTCAAGTACCACATCTCTGAACGATCAGCTATCACGGAAATTGGACATCGCCTCTCGACATTTAAATGTGCTGCTGGGAATTCCAGTTTACCACGCTGCGGTTGTAGCGGGTATAGAAGAGAGATTTTCGTGTACCCGAAACAGATCGTGACGCCTTGATGTTATTTTGATTGCCTTACAGTGATCTCAGATGTGGACCCACCGCACACTGCATGACAGCAGATCCATCTGATGCCACAATATTTCGTTTGTGCTACTCTTGTCTTTTGGTAAACGGCGAGCACATTCAGGCATATTTATGAGGACAACGTGTGCCAAGCCGTATGTGCGGGGCTGCATTTCGACGATTGTCTATCCTCGTGAGATGCATCCCGGCAACCAGCTTCGTCCACAGCTTGTCTTCATTGTTGTCCGGAGGAGAATTTTGCTTGACCAAATTTTTGTCGAATAACCTTGGAGTTCTGATAGCACTGTGAATAACTGTCGAATAACCTTGGAGTTCTGATAGCACTGTGAATGTGAGAGGAACATGTAGCGACAAGTTGCCACCCAAACATTCGTTGAGTGTCAAGCGGGATGCCGAGGCGGGACAATTTATTGCCAGCTGCGGACTGCTCGAGAAACCAGACGCTAAGGGAAGTATCCTCTCTGCTCGCTCTAACTTGTTTGATTCCCTTGGGTTCACCGCCTCGTAGCTACTATCGAGAAGGGTATTGTTTCAGGAGCTGTGCTATAAAAGGCTAGAGTGGGATGACCCATTCAATACAGAAGATAGCTCAAAGAGGTACGACTGGTTAAAACATTTACTAGAACTTGGTGGAATACAGATCCCCAGGTGCGTAAGACCACATGAGTTTCTGGAAAGTAAGTTTGAGTTGCACACATTTCGTAACGCATCTGTAGTGAGATATAGTGCAGTTGCCTACGTTTGCTTGCGTGACGACAGTGGTGGGCGTTTCCGCGCACTGATGTTTTCGAAAGCTCAGGTGGTGACTCAGAAGTCAGCTTTCATTCCTCGACTCGAGCTGACCACAGTCGTACTTGCTGTTTGTATGCTCCAAACGATACGCTGCAGTTTGGACGTCTGTGTGAAGGGCCTGAATGTTTGGACAGATTCGATGATCCTGTTGTATTGCATCAACAATGCCGTTGCACGTTCCATCATGTTCATCTGGGGCAAATTTTCTTACATCCTTGACGTCTCAACCATGACGGTAGAGGTGTGCACGATTACCTGACATTCCAGTGTGTGAAACACAGCGTGGAGTGAGAAGCATGCAGCGTGCGCGAGAGTGGCTGCGTGGTTCGAGGTACTCTGGACAACCGCCGTAGGATGCAATGAGTTAAAAAAACTGCATCACGAATGGATGTTGTGAGCAAATCTATTGGACTACTGACATTTTGTCACAAGTATTTCGGATGGTACAAACTGCTGAACGCATAATTGAGTCAGTTTTAACCTTATTGGGTTGCACTGGATACCACTCATCAGAAGGACGCAGTGAAGGTAAACCACTTGACACCTGTTGAGTTACAATCAGCCGAAGCATATGTTGTGCGGCTAGCACAACTACAAGCATCTTACCGTGAAGTGCAAACATTGTTTGACACATGTGCTCGTGGGAAGAGGACTATATTAAATGAGAGCCGCCATTACAAGTTGCATCCCGTTATAATTAACGGTCCCATCTGAATGGGTGGGAGATTGTGTAATTCAGCTCTG
The DNA here is from genome assembly GCA_008508345.1 of Paragonimus westermani. Lineage (NCBI taxonomy): Eukaryota > Metazoa > Platyhelminthes > Trematoda > Plagiorchiida > Troglotrematidae > Paragonimus > Paragonimus westermani. Next base: position 224,784 of record QNGE01000361.1, on the reverse strand, counting down.
GAATTGGGCCCGAAATTTTCTATCATATCGCCCGAAACGCACCGCGTGACAAATATTATCCGTCGCTTTTGTTCAAAGGAGAGGCACGCTGGTAAGACACATGTTCTTACATTAGTCCGTCAACACCTGTTGGTTCTACATAGCAAAGCGGCCGCTAAGAGTGTCATTGGCCGACATGTCTTCCGCTAAAGCCAAGATATGGTTCCTGGCCGGCAGTTGACGGCTCTATTTCCTCCTATAAGAACGCAACCTGGTCGGCATCCCATCTCACACGTCAGCTTGAAACATTTTGGTCCGATCAAATAGAAAGTAGGTCGAATGGGTGAAAAAAGATATGGTTGCATATTTACGTGTCTGATATTTGGGACAGTCCACCTAGGAATTACACAGGCTTTCTTCGTGCTACCGATTAGGCACATTGGAAGAAGAGGAACACCGATTAATATTCATTTTGACGACGGCTTAAATTTTGCGGGTCATAACAGGAAGCTCCAAGGTTAGGGTGGGGCACTAAATCAGAAGGAGACGGATGTTATGCTACTCAGAAGAGGCCTCATGTGGCATCTCAACCCACCATATTGTGATCGCAGTAGCCTTATATTGAAGCGACTGATATGGTCTATTCGACGAACTCTGAACGCAGTTTGCGTAGAGCAGGCTTCTGATGACAAAACTGTCGACGTTATTGGTTGGGGTAGAACGGATCCTCAACAACCGCCCGATCGTGCCGTTGATGTCTGGTGGTATCGGTTCAGCCTCCTTGTCGTGGAATGATTTGTCTCTCCACAGAGACAATGTTGGATTGAAATGTGAGGAACACTTCACTAGAAGGTTCGCCGCACAATGGAAACAAGCCAATTACTTGGCATCGGTATTTTAGAGGAAGTGGATGAGGAAATGTCTTCTCACTCTGCAAGTTCGATGTAGTTGGTGAAATGAAGACCGCGAGTTCTGTTGAGGGAAATTGTTCTGATATTGCCATTCAGCACCAGGGTATACAAATGACACCTATTCAGAAGACTGAGCAGTTGTAGCTAAAATGGTTAAGGTCAGAACCAATGTTGTCGAAGGATAATTAACGGGAACGAAAGTGGGTTATCAGGTGTTGGATAGGTGAGCATTCAGCCGCCTACAAGCGACAAGCTAAACTCAAACATAGGCGGTAGACAATATAATAGAAACCACCCTGATTTTTAATGATAGAGTGGGACGGTATCCACTCCATACCGTCCCACACGGACCATGGATTTACACAATTATCCCGTAAGGCCGTGTGTAATCGTTTTGAGAAATGACGTTCCGTCAGCCGGTGTTCACGTGAAATAATGACAACGAAGTATGAAAAATATATGGTCCAAATAGATAATTGCCCCAAAAACGTGATGGCATAGCTTTGACTGCAATTCAGTTCGATATTTAATGTTAAATGCAACGCAAACGTAAAGTGTCCACGAGATACAAGTTCATACATTTCACCCAAACCGCACGAAAACAGACTGGAAGAAACCGGTTGAAAATACGGCTGTCGTGTCAATAGTTGCCAGTGCAACCCCGAAAAACGATTGATCCATCGACTTAATTGGGGAGTTTTTCTCAAGCTTGGAATGATTAATATGTACCGTTTGCGCTAGAACAGAAGCAAGGGTTTTCGTGAACGACGTGCGTCACTGCATGTTTTAGAGATTTTATATGAAATATATGCAATGTTACGTTTATGATGTTGTCAGTTCCAAAGTTCGTACCCAGCCCCAGCCTTACGTTAACTTGAATCGGAGGTAGTATTGAGAAGACGGTGAATCTGCAAACAAACTCGCTGGAGGTTAAATTCAGTGAAATTGAGGACGGTGAGGTTAGTATTCTTCTCGGTTGTGACGTGCCCGAGGCGCACTGTGTCCTAGACCAAAGGCTATGGGGACGTAGACAGCCATACGCAGTGAGGACCCTGTTCAATTGAATGTTGTGCGGACCTTCGACCAGTGAATGCCAGGCTAAGGCGTCTGTCAACTGTCTTTAGCAGGACGTTCCTACGTTAGAAGATCAGATTCCTGCCTTTTATGATACTGGGTTCATTGAAACGTCCCCGAATGGTCCCATACTCTCTAGAGAGGATTCGATAGCCTTATCACTAGTAGTCATCCGCGCTGGACGCAAACGGCATTATGAAGTGTCTCTTCCTTGGAGGGATGAGCACCTCCCCTTCCCTAAAAACTACAAAATGGTTCAGAAACGCTTGTCGTACTTGAAGAGATTTAACCGCGATGAAGATACGTTCTCGAAGTGTGCGAAGGTGATACAACGTCACATTGAACATGGGTATTTTGAAAGGGTCCCCAAGCTCATCTCGATCCAAGCTACCCGCATCGGTGGTACTTGCTACACTACTGTGTACCAAACTATAAGAAACCGGGGAATCTCAGAGTAGCATTTGATTGCGCGGCTAAATATCAGTGACTGTTCCTGAATGACAAGCTGTATCAAGGCCCCGATTTGATCACAAGTCTGGTAGGTGCATTGCTAAGATTCCGCACAGAGAAAGTAGCACTGTCAGCGATTATCTACAAGTACGCATCCCTGTTCATGATCGGAGTATGTTCCGATTTCTTTGGTGGCCCGAACGTGACCTTACAAGAGATCCACTAGGGTACCAAATGGCTTCCCATCCTTTCGGCGCTACCTACCCCCCTTCTGCGCCAGTCATGCATTACGACATACCTCTAAGGACTGTGAGCCGATGTATGAAAATTACACTCGCGAATCAATTCAAAAGAATCTCTATGTTGATGGTTGTCTAGTTTCGGTCCTCAACACGGAAACAACAAAACATTGTGTGTGAGAGGTTTGTGACATGTTGACAAGAGGAGGCTTCCGACTGCGAAACTGGGTTTCGAACGACCGTGAGGTACTAGCATCAATACCAACCTCAGAGCTCTCACACTCCTTAGTGGATATTGCAGCCAAATCCCTACCATCACACCGAACTGTCGGTATCCAGTGGGACACTGAAACGGATGAATTTCGCTCGAGCCCTCAGCTCCCAGACAGGGCGGAGACTAGGCGAGGGATGCTATCCTGTGTCTCTTCGCCATGCGGCCCTTTGGGATTTGTTATGCCATGGCTACTGCCAGGCAAACGTTTGCTTCAGAAGTCGTGCAAGAGTGGTCTGGGATGGGGCGAACCGTTGATTCTAGAAGATCGCAAAGAGTGACAAACTTGGTTGCCAAGCTTAAAGGCTCTTGATGACCTCCGAGTTCCACGCTGCATGCTGTTTTTGCAGGTTATTGTTACAGAGCTATCCGAACTGCATATATTTTGTGATGCCTCGGATGGGGCTTATGGGGCAGTAGTATATGGATGCTTCACTTCGAATGAAGGTACCAGGAATAGTGCACTACTGTTTAGCAAGGCTAGAGTTGCACCATCCAAAGCGGAGACTATCCCGCGACTCGAAGTTGTCGCAGCAGTCCTGGCCATGAGGTTACATGGAATCATCGTTGAAAACTTGGGTCAGATGTTCCGATATTGTTATTTTTGAACTGATTCCATGATTGTCCTCTATTATATACACGATGTGCCAACTCGGTTCTGCACGTTTGTGGATAACCGCCTTTCTGTTATCCATCAGTCTTCGACACCCAAACAATGGAGACACGTGAGATCCGAAGGACATCCGGCTTACCTAGCCTCGCGCGGTTTGACGAGAGGCTCAATAAGAGACAAGTGGTTGAAAGTCCTCGAATTTTTTAGTTGGACTTGCAGGTCATGGCCTCCAAAACCCAACTCTCTCGTTGAGCCCGGCGACGTCCAACTGAAGAGGACGCCGGCTCATGTTAACTTTGTCGTTCAAACAAACGGTCTGCATAACCTTATTACTTGGTATTCAAGTTGGATTAGATTACTTAGAGCCGTCGTATGGATTACACCGTTCAAGTGCTACATTATGGAACTCCATGGCGGGCGCTCGGAATTGACTTTGAAAGCTGGCCCTCTTAGTTTAAAGGAGATCAAAGCAGCAGAAGTAGATTTGATCAGATCAGTACAGTCAGAGTGCATCCTCGAGGAAGTAGCCCTGCTGTCCAGGCTGTCTGGCTCTGATGGCCTCCCTGTTCTTTCTCAAAGTAGCTCCTTGAAGAAGTTATTCCCCCTCATGATTGAAGGAGTTATACGGGTAGGAGGCCGATTGTCGCTGTCAACTTACAGTTTCGAGACCATGCACCCCATAATTTTGCCTAAGCGCTATCACATCATTGATCTTACTATAAGATATTATCACGAGGTCAAAGGCCATTCCGGAAGGTCTCATGTGTTGTGTTCGCTAAGTAGGCACTTCTGGATCATGCAGGGTGGCTCGGCGGTTAAGCGAGTCAATGAATCCTGCCTAGCCTGCCGTCGTCGTTGTGTTTCAGTCGGTAAGCAGCTAATGGCCCCTCTACCATCTGCTAGGGTAAACCCAGCGTGGCATCCGTTCACGAACGTTGGGTTGGCTTATTTTGGGCCCTTTTGTGTGAAGAGGGGCAGGGCTTCCGAAAAAAGGTATGGATGTATATTCAGGTGCCTCCAGTCCCGAGCAATGCATATCGAAGTGGCTCACACGTTGAATACCGACTAGTTTAGTATGGCCCTGTCACGATTCATCAAACGTAGAGGTAGGCCTCAGGCAATTTTTTCGGATAACAGTATCAATTTTTTGGTCGCTGACAAAGAGCTTAGAGTTCGGGTCCGCAACTTAGGTAGCGGATCCGTCACTGACAAGCTCTTACAAAAGGGAATTCAGTGGCACTTCAACACACCGTAGGCTAGTAATCGGGTGGAGTATGGGAGAGATTGATTCGATCTGTCAGATGTATTTTGAGCGCAATCTGCCGAGAGCAACGAACCAATGACGAAACACTTCTAACTTCATTGGCTGGAGTGGAGCGTGTTTTAAACAACAGGCCATTGGTTTCTGCTGCCGCAGACAATCTTGAAAACATCGCTCTAAACTGTTGTAACTTATCCAACAAAATAAAACCGTGTCAGTTACCACTATCGACAATCGATCGGCAATGAAAAGTCAAGTCTCAGCGCGTTAACTTTGTGTATCACTGCCGGCCCTGGAAAATAGAAAGTATAGAGAGACACGTCAAGGTAGCGAAGCACAGAGCGAGTTGTGTTTTTAGCCCCTGACCAGATGTTACAAAATGGGTAGCTTGACTAAAACAAAAGTAGGTACAAAACCAAAATGATCGAAAATGTACAGATGAATGCGACTATCAAAATATTATTTAGTATAGTCGCTACATAGCTCTCCCATTAACAGGCTAGGGACCAGTGGCCCCTGGGACTAGTTACGAAATATGAAGCAGACGGGGACAAGCTAGTCCGTACTGTAGAGGTTCGCACGAAGACCGGTCTAATGAGGTGAGATGTGAGAGGAATCTGTTTGTTAGAGGGGCATGACTATTGGACACCACGGTTTGCAAGGTCTCCAACGTATGTCGTGTAGATAGTTATATTAAGTATAGATAGATAGGGAGCCTGAACTGTACAGCACTACCAGCGGTCTGTCAGATGCAGACGAATTTTGGCGGGTGGTGTAAAGATGCTGATCCACGTACTAAGAAAATTCGTTCCAATAGTTTACTCTCCCCATTCTTCCCACTAACCTGACACTTGTTCCGACTACCTCACCCACTCCATTTTGTTTTATTGAACTAATGTGTCACTGAATGTCCGCCGCGCGAGTGGCCATTCTTGTCCTGGTCTGCCGGTGTGTCGGTTCACCTTTGACCTTGTTGGTCCTGTTGAGAAGCTGTTGATTTTGCTGTACGAGACTATCGTCGCGAACGATTGAGGTTTGCCTTTTCTAATTATTAATGCATTCCGTTAATAGTACCGTAGAAACTGTTGGATCCAATCTTTTTCTCATTTTGGGGATCCGTTTTTTGGGTTACGCTTAACTCAACGATCAGTCATGAATCGTTAAACCGACACACACCTGTTCTCCATCCTTACTGGTATATTACAATTTGTCGACATTGTCAGGATCCAAATAGGATAGATGCCAGTAAAACAGGCGAAAGGTGATGAGAACCCTAACGAAGAAGGCGCGACCGACGCGATGACAGAGGCAGTGAACACTCTCACACGGGCGGTCGAAAATCTCTCTCTGTTCCAGCCAGCGACTGCAGTGCCGCCTCTACCAATGCCGGAGAAGTTTGTCCTGAGGATGCTGTATCGACGACGGGAGGGCGTGGAAATATGTACATCGATCACTTTCCCGCTGCCCGGGGTAAAATGGCTTTCCTTTGTCTCCTGTCAGGTGAGACGCTGGATACTGTCTTGAACAGCCAAGCGATGGATGATGAGATCAGTGACGGGACCTTCCAAGAGCTCCGCCACTTGTTAGGCTCACCTTGGTTACCAGTACAATGAAACAAACAGTTTCAGAGAAGACGACAACAAGCAGGCGAGAGGGTCGGTGCACTTGTGAGAGACCTGAGATACCTCGTAGAGCAGGCGCATGACGGCAAGTCCGCCCAAGAACAAGCAAGTGTTGGAGCAGTTGGTTATTGGTGTGTCTAGCGTGAGCATCAAGCGTGAGCTCCTGTTGTATCTTCCAACCGCACTGGACGCGGCGCTGAAAATTGCGGAGGGCTCAGAGAAAGAAGACGTCGCCCCTGATACTCTGACAGTACCGTGCTTCATGCTGCACAACGAACGCCGTCCATTAGCTCATCCTCGTACATGGTACCGTGGTCAGGCACCAAATTACACAGGCCCCCGTAGACCGGCCTTCCTCCACTTTCGCTCGCATCCTGGACGTAGAACCTCTTACCGTGGTTGGAGTGATCGGCCCTATACTTCTCATCGACGGCTACGATACATAGCCGTAGGTGAGCATATCTGCAATACGATATATATTCCATCAGTAATCCGCCCGTGTTTAACTTCGGTTTTTGTGGGATTGTTAGATACGGGGGCAGCCTGCAGCTTGATCAAATCAGATGTGGTTAGAAGACTCGGCTATCACAAATTGGAGCCCTTTGACTAGAAGCTAACCACCGCCGATGGTTCGTCCATGAGTACCCAAGGATTGATGACTTCTGTGGTAAACGCAGCTAATCAGACACTCCGACACCGATTCGTGGTGGCCCCGAGTCTCCCAGCTAGCTGCATAATTGGGATTGACCCCTTGAATCATCTCGGATGCTGCCTAGACTTGGCAAAACATCAGCTGCTTACACCATCATGCATGGTGCTTCTCAGATCATTGTACGACCATAACTGCTCCGAATTTACCCTGTATATCTCTCCGGGGGATGTCGGATCACAAATCGAAGCGTTACTCAAGGGCTTGGGGTGTTGTAATGACACCCAAACAAAGATTAGTTGAGGGAGGTAATTCTCGATCACACTGACGCGTTCGCCTGGAGTAGAAAAAACCTGGGGCGAACGTATGTGCCAAAACACAGAATTGACACAGGAAACGCCCCTCCAACAAAGACGGCACACAGAAGAATCCCAGTGACCCTACAAGAAGTGTTTCCGAAACGATTATCGAGATGCCTCAGGAAAATGTGATTCAGCCGTCGAACTCCACATGTTTCTCTCCTGTGGTGCCAGTCAAGAAGAAAGGCGGTAATTTACAACTGTGTTGACTATAGGAAGTTGAACAAAGTCACCATTAAAGATGTGTTCTCATTACTCCGTATCGGTGATTTGTTTGATGCTGTGGGAAGTTCCATCTATTTCAGCATACCAGATATAGCCTCAGGCTATTGGCAGGTAGAAGTAGAAGAATCAGACCATGCTAAAACGGCGTCTGTGATGCCCACAGGGCTGCATGATTTTCGAACGGTGCACTTCGGGTTATCGAATGCCCCAGCCACATTCCAACGTCTAATGCAGCGGGTATTGAGTGACTTCATCGGTGCCTCATTTACTTGGATGATGTTGCCGTCCACGGGAACACAAACGAGGAGCACCTGAGAAGTTTAGTTAACGTCTCCGAAAGACTGTCGCAAGTGGGCCTGAAGCTCAACCATTCACAGTGTCAGTTAATGCGAAAAGAAGTAACATACCTGGAACATGTGATTTCTGGGGGTGCCATTCGAACAGATCAAAAAATGGAGCAGGTTATGACCTGGCGTAGGCCGCAAAACACTGAAGGGATACGTAGTGTTCTGGGCCTCGCCTCGTATTATGGAAGATTCATACCGGGATTCTCAATTACCGCTAGCCCACTGCACACTCTCCTAGAAAAAAAGAAAGTCTGATTGGTCCAGAGAATGTGAAGCGGCGTTCGGGAACCCCCGGCGTTCTTTGTGTTCCGCGCCCCTCTTGTTACTACCAGACTTGTCGCCTGCAGCCGGCGGTTACATTTTAGAAACTGGTGCTATTGGCTATGTCATTGGGGCCGTATTATCGCAAGAAGTTCTGATGGACACGAAAGAGTGATCGATCACGGAAGCCGCGCTCTTGGAAAAAGAGAACGAAATTATTGCATGAGCAGAAAGGAGATGCCAGAACTGGTTTCTTCTGCAGAACATTTCCGGCACTACTTGTTGGACAGGCTTTTTACCCTACTCACTGACCACCAATCTCTCCATTGGTTTCAGAACTTTAAGGACTCAGAAGGCCAGATTATGCAGTGGCTGGAGATTCTTCAAGAATATGACTTCGAGTGTGAACGTCGAGCTGGGACAAGTCACACTAACGCGGATGCGTTATCTGAAAGGCCCGGACACGCTAATGGAGACTGCCCGTCTTGTGGTACGCAACACGTAACACTAGTCATACTGGAAGTTGCGGACTATGGACGATGGCAGACAGCACAAGTGTCCGATCCCGAAACTGCCGTTATTTACGAGAGACAACAAGAGGAAGGTAGTAGGCCCAAAAATAAAGAGATGGGAGGAAAACGTTACGAAATTCGCTGCCTGTGGGCAATATGGGACCACTTGGCGATGTGCGAGGGTGTTTTGTTTTTTGATTACGGGCCAAACTATTGCAAAAGAATCGTTGCCCCACAATCAATGGTAGACTGGGTTTCAGAAGACCTTCACAGAGAGCTGGGACATATCGGAATAAACAAGCTGGACGCAGCAGCCAGGCAACGTTTCTGGTGGCCACATTTGCGTTGTGATTCAACAAACTTCTGCCATCGGTGTGAACAACGTGGCAGTTCCAAGGATCCAAAGAACAAACAGAAAGCCCCACCTCAGCCAGTACATACTGGCTATCCAAATGAATTAGTTGGTGTAGACATCATAGGCCCCCTAACAGAGACGTCAAGAGGCAAACGGTGTGTGCTTGTGTTCGTGAAATATTTTACAAAATAATGCGAAAACGGTTGACAATGCGATTGTTAAACACTAGATGTGCCAATGGGGAGCGCCGAGGCAGCTGAACTCTGACCAGCGGTCCACATTCGAAAGCTCTTTATCGCGAGAGATCTGTCGGATCCTGGGAATTGTCAAAACCCGAACGACCGCCTATCACCCCGAAAGCAACGGACAAGTGGAAAGAACCAATCGATCAATTTTGCAATTTCTAAGAGCGTTTGTGGAGATTCCAAAGTGTGTACTAGCCTATCGCAGCTGTGTTCATGCGTCTACTAAACATACACCTCACTTCCTGTGGACTGACCGAGAACTCCGACTATCTGCCGATATCCGTCTGCCACCGGCCGTGCGAATACAGCCCACGGCGGCAGAATGTGTTTGCAAGCTGATCGATACGCTACGGTTAGCACACGAAATGGCGAGAACACACTTGCAGAGTGCACACTGGCATCAGGAGTACTATGACAAAAAGGTATTCGGAACAACCTTGTGACCTGGAAGTAAAGTATGGTTACTCAAGGAAACGATGCTCTCGGGTGTCCCTGTAAATCTGCAGACAGAATGGAAAGAACCGTTTGACATAGAACGTATAACATCTGACTCAACTTGTTCAATAAATGATCCGACATCCCCAAATAGTCTACCTATGGTCGACCACGACAGCCGCCTGAAAACATTCATGGATAGCACGGAAAACGATTGGGGAGGAGGAGCTGCAGATGATGTGCCAGAGTTGGGGTCAGAGATCAAGGTTCCGCCAGATGTAAAATTGAGGACGCTGCCTTAAGTAGTAGGGGATAGTGTGAGGTGAAACCGAATCTAACAGGACGCGCGTAGTACGTTATAAAACTGCGGCTAATCACTCTCGCTCTCCATAGTGTTGCATAGCCAGCGGTTTGTACAGTCGTCGAGGAAGAGACCCCAATTGAGGACAACTTGACTGATAGAACCCTGACGAAATACCCTATGCCGTTTCTTACTATTTTCTTACTTTTGTAGTAGTATTACGTGTTTTCCACGAACAGTTACTGACACACCTGTTCTCCCTCCTTATTGGTACAGTACAGACCTCAGTGATCCACCAGATGACCTTGAAGCGCATTTTTCCCATTGGGCTTATCGCTCCGCACGATCAAGAGGAAGAAATATAATTTGGTGTATATGCGGATGTTCCAGAAATAATATAATGCACACATGCAATATGAAGCACCAACCAGTCTAGATTTTCAAGTTGAGTTCCAACACTTTCACTGTGTACCTTCTGAAATTGACCTACGTTACTGTGGTTTGAGAAATAGGTTTTTAAAAAACATTTCAAAAAACACCCCCAAAACCCTCTAGAAACCGAGAAACCATTCAAATTATGTCACACGTTCATTTTTCTCGAATGAGTTATACATCTCTTCCGGGCCGCTCGCTCCCCGTAGGTTTGTCTACATTTCAGACATTTTGGATCGTTTGAACAAGTTTTTTATACCTCCGAGGAGTTCGTCGGAAGACTGTTCAACGGATGTCTCCCCAAGCTCCCGTCTTCTAGCCTACATCTGACGTTTTATCCTGATTGCATTTGTACACCTTGCACTTTGCACCTTTCAGGGTTTCCGCTTTGTAGGAGCCTAGCGGCTTAGAAAGGAGGTAAAATGAGGCTACCGACGTCGAGCCCCTGTCAGCACCCAACTGGCATACTCAGGCTGCATCGTTGTGGAGTAAACCAGCTAGCAAATCCGCCCGAGAAAATCCCACCTGCCCTCCGCTCTGCGCCCTACATACACACATTCACTATGTCTCAGCACGCACCATCACCGGTGTGGCTCGCGTCCATCTCCTCATGTGAGGCTCGCCACACCATGGTCATCATTCACGCGAACGTAGGCCATTGTCGACAGTCTTAAAGGTGATGGCTCTAAGACGTGGGAAGTACGCAACTTCCTCATCTACACGGGCACATTCAAAAGATTGTGCACTGAGCAGTTGTGTAAGGAGGGCAACCATGTGTTCCCAGGCCCTTTTTGTATGTACTCATGGCATCGGAAGTGCCATGAACAAAACCGCAATGGGGTGGCCGATATGTCGATACCTCCGGTTACATGGTGGAAGGATGTCTGTGTTCAAAAACAACTATTCGTGAACCTGACCCTTCCCTGAACTGAATGGCTTGTCCTTACTCGCTGATTGACTATCCACTCCTGAAATGGATTGTTTTTAAAACGCCCACCCATGTTATTGTAAGTTTGGTACTGGTCAGTCAATACCAAAGGCTTGCATCTACCAGTATCATGTTCTATCTGCTTTGTTCAAATATTTTGGTTTTGCACCTGATTTTGTTTTAGTCAAGCTACCCAGTTCGTGGCATTCAGCCCGGGGCTAAAAACACAACTCGCCCCGTGCCTCGCTAGCTTGACGTATCTTTCTGTACACTCTATTCTCCAGGGTTGGTAATAATACACGGGGTCAACGCGCTGAGTTTTGGCCTTTCATTGTCGATCGATTGTCGATAATGATCACCAACAGGGTTTTATTTTGTTGGATCAGTTTCAACAATTGTGAGCCCGATATCTCTTTGAACACGTGGTTACACTTTGCCGTTTTTCGGTGAATCTGTTCCCTATCGTTATTTTGCCTTGTACTCCCGGAAGGATTTTGTTTGTTCGTTATATATTTTGATTATATCATTTTTATATCCCTGTGTAAAGGTTACTTGTCATACGCATGTCAGCTAATGATTCTAAGCTCGAGTACCCCACAGTAGCTACATCACTGGTAATCCCACCGTTATTAGAGATGGACTCAATCCTATGGTTCGTAAACCTAGAGGCAGAATTCTACAATAACCGAGTCTCTTCTGACCGGGCTGAATTCAACCAGTTAGCACCTCGTTTGCCGAAAGTGATCACGACACATATCCGAGATGTGGTAGTGAGCCAGGCCACAGATAATAGCTACGAAACTCTTAAAGAAGCTGTAATAAAGCGAGTCACCCGATCGGAAAAGATTCGTCTGCAACAGCTATTTAGCGAGCTAAAACGTCCCACAACCCTACTTCGGGAGATGCAAAAACTACTGGGAACGTCGCACATGGACGAGTTTCTCCTGTGCAAACTATGGATACAGAGACTACCGGAGACGGCGCAGGCGACCATATCTATCGCGAGACCACAACCCTTAGCGGAGGCAGCAGAGATAGCCGACCAGGTAGTAGAACGTTCTCAACCGCGCCTCAACCAGGTTAGCACACCAACCCAGGCGCCAGGTCCGGTGAAAGATGTGCCGTCACATAATGAAGGCGGCCCGTCTACATCAGCACCGAACATAGAAGCATTGTGGGCCGAAGTCGCAGCTTTGCGCCGCAAGTTTAGTAGAATCCCTTCAGGTCGTTCAACACGTCGGTGACCCAGCAGATCGCCCAGGCTCAAAACGTTGCAATCAAACGACGGCTACTGTTGGTATCACCAACGTTTTGGTACGCGATCCATCAGGTGTGTTAAACCGTGCATATATCTAGCGATCAAGCAGGGAAACTTCCACGTCGGCCCGCAATGGCGACTAAAGTCATCGGCGTTGCACCCTGTCGCTTCATATTTGTGGAGGATGTAGATACAGGAAATAGGTTCTTGAGTGATACCGGGGCGCAGGCTAGTGTATTCCCGTCTACAAAAGACGAGGTGTCACACATTTGCAGCCCACAGCTCCGTGCGGCAAACAGCACTCCTATACTTACTTATGAGCAGCATTCCTTAACCCTTAATTTGGGCCTCAGGCGGACATTCCGTTGGATGTTCACAGTCGCCGCGGTACCTTACGCTATAATCTGTATCGATTTTCTCCGGCATTCTGACCTTCTGGTTGATACGAGACGCCGTCTGTTGATCGATTCTAGCATTAAACTAAGCATATCCGGCACGCATGCAACATTTGCGGCTATAACACCCATGTATGCTTAACCCGCTGCCCCCAGACAATTTGTGGACCTCTTCACTGAGTTCCCACAGCTCGTTCGCACATCAAACGATATCCCATCTGTGACCTCAAGTGTCACACACCATATCCGTACTAAGGGACACCCCGTCTATGCACAACCTCGCCGGTTGGCTCCCGAAAAACTCAAACCCGCCAGAGCAGAGTTCGAGCACATGCTTGAAGGCGGAATAATACACCCTTCCAAGAGTCCATGGGCCTCACCTTTGCACATGGTCCCTAAGAAGTCAGGTGACTGGCGCCCATGCGGTGATTACCGCGGGCTGAGCAAAGCAACAGCCCCTGGCAAGTATCCAATCTCACACATGCAGGATTTAACGACTTGCTTACATAGGAAAACCATATCCAGCAAGATAGATTTAGTACGTGCGTACCGCTAGATTCCGGTAGCCAAAGAAGACATACCGAAAACCGCAGTTATAGCCCCCTTTGGACTTTTCGGATTTCTTCGAATGCCATTTGGTTCGAGCAACGCAGCTCAAACTTTCCGACGCTTCATACATGAAGTGACACCTAGTTCGGACTTTGTCTACCCTTATCTGGATGTTGTTTTAGTAGCCAGTCCTTCACAAGAAGAACACGTTAACCATATCCGTACCTCACTGGAACGCCTGAGCCAGCACGGTGCCACAGTTAAACCCACCAAAGGCGAACTAGATAAGGCCACGATAGAATTTCTGGGTCATGAGGTCTCAAGAAAGGGGACCGCCGCACTCAGGGATAAAGTTAGGGCTATTCGTGAATACACTGAGCCAGATCCCTTTGAGCAACTTCGTCGTTTCAGTGGTCCGGTCAAATACAACAGACGCTTTGTACCTCATTGTGCGCACATAATCCACTCAATGATCGATCATTTCGGTGGAGGTGAACGCAAATTCCAGTTCACCGCGGCTATTGAATCGTTAGTTAACGATTCAAGTTCACACCAATTCACGCGTAATCTGTTGATCTAGTGAATGCCTCTCAATATTCAACGACAGAGATAATCTATCATCGAAACGGTCAACGAGAAGGCGTTCGTAATAACTGGATTTGATACGGCACTAATTGAATCAATGCACAAGAAAGTTGAGTCTCTCACCTCGAATGTGAAAATTTTCAGAAATCAAAGAAAGAAAGTGCCCGCACAACGAATCGACAACCGGGCACCGATCGACAATGGTGGACGATAAAACGGATTGAGCTCATTCAAACAAATGATTATTGGTTGGATCGGAGCAAAACGACTGTTCATGCATCGAGAAACGGCGAGGATCATAAGTTAGTCAAGGAAAAATACGGAAGAAAAAATGTCTAATTTCGACATTTGGAAGTTCACAGGGCTCGGACTAAATAAGAGTAAGGGAAACGGTCAAAGTAGATGGTGTAAGGACACGGATGAGTAATGTATTTCATTTGGGGAAGAGAGCAAAGCGTAGGGCCACCTTTCAACATCAAGCAAATCTCAACAATCTCGAAACAACGCAACAAACCTTGGCACAATTAGCGGTGACTGCATGCACGGCGTTCGTTCAGCTGAATGATGTGGTACTCAGTCTATCTCTTCTTCCCATCCTAATTCGAACGCACCGCTGTCTGCTTCAAACGATATTTCAGACACCGCCGTTGGTGCTGTTTTAAATGTGCTCGTCGGAAAACAGTGGCGTCTTTGATCATTTTTCTCCGAACGCTTACAACCTGCGGAATCCCGCTGTTGCACGTTCTGTAGGGAATTTTCAGCTATCTATTTAGGCATACGCCATATTCGCCATTCAGTGGAAGGCAGGACCTTTACGGTTTCCACCGACCATAAACCGTTAATTTACTCCGTGAACTCTTCATCCGACAGGCATTCCTCAAGAGAAGTTAGGCACCTGGACTATATCTCTCAGTTTACGACCGATATACATGTCTCAGGTGCCAAAAACACTGTCGCGGACGCTCTTTCGCGCGTTCATACCTCCAGCGCAGCTGCTGACCACAGTATCGACTTGGCAGCCATGGCTGCTGCATGAGCTACTGACCCTGAGATCGAGCATCTTCGCCAAAAGAGCTTTCTCACGTTTCAACCAGTACTTCTGACATCTTTAGAGGGAACAATCCTCTGCGACACCTTACAGGGCACACCTCGTCCTGTAGTACCCGCATCCTTTCGCCGCGCAGTTTTTGAGACATTGCACAATTTGTCGCACCTTGGCATACGCGCTTCAGTCAAACTTGTTACGGAACGATTCGTATGGCCCAAAGTAAACCATGACTTCCGAAACTGGAGCCGTTCTTGCATCCAATGCCAACGTTTCAAAGTCCAGCCTCACACAAAGAGCCCCCACGTTACCTTCCCTTTGCCAGTTGCACGTTTTCACCACGTGCACGTTGATCTAGTAGGCCCCTTACCACCCTCAAATGGCTCTAGTTATTTGTTGACGTGTGTTGACCGCTTCACAAGATGGCCTGCAGCCATGCCTACACCCAACTGCTCATCAGAAACAGTAGCCAGCAGCCTTCTGGAACGATGGGTGGCACAAATCGGTTGTCCAGAAGTGGTGGCCACGGATCGTGCATCACACTTTGAAGGACATTCCGCGGTCCTCTTGGATACGCCAGGGAGAAAGCACATCTGAACTACGGCCTACCACTCAGCAGCAAATGGAATGGTCGAGCGTTTCCATCGCCAGCTAAAAGCGGCCCTTAACGCACATGCCAATCCCTCGTGGAAAGAAGCGCCGCCGTTAGTTCTTTTAGGCTTGCTAAACAATGAAAGAGGACCCAAACGCTACTGCAGCCGATTTCGTCTCAACTGCACCTCTACCACCGAGAGATTACGGCAGCAACACAGCTGGTTTGGAGCACCACATGAGAAAGCTTCGTCCGGTGCAGCCCAGAGATCACTCCTCAGCCGCGCACATGCACGCTAAGCTATTCTCTTGTACGCATGTCTTTCTACGTACGGACGAACTGCGGCGACCACCACAACCCCCATAAACCGACCCCTATCTTGTCCTCACACGAGACACGATAAACCTTCACCGTTCATTGAAACGGCAAACACGAAGTAGTCACTGCAGACAAGCTGAAACCAGCATTTACCAAAGAACCGTCAGCCACGCCTGCGTCGACAAATAGCGTTACAAAATGGGTTGCCTGACTAAAGCAAAAGTAGGTCCAAAACCAAAATCGTTGGAAATGTAGAGATGAATGCGACTATCAAAATATTATTTATCATAGTCGCTACATAGCTCTCCCCCAGAAGGCTAATAAGTAATACACAGGCTCTCGTTTTTGCAGAGAGGGAGGAAAAATCTCATATAATGTCTTCCATACTGATCACAGTTATAGGGTGATACGCAAAATGGATGATTGCACGTGATGGGGAATATCAAAGTTCTGGGTGGATGGGGGTCGGTCCAAAATAGTTGCTGCGCTGGGATGGTTCATTTATTTATGTTATTTAGTCTTCGGCGCGTTCCTTGTTTATCGCAGCAGGCTGCCCAACCCTAAAATCTCTCGAGAGAAAAAGAGGGTAGGTTTGTCCACTGTCGTACCATAGGTAAATTGGATTTGTCTCTCCACGCACCATGTCCGGATCGTCTGGAACAGAGAGAAAACACGGTGAAGTACTCACAGGACAGGCGGAAAAAAATAACTCACCATTTCAACGTATCCGGTGGGGACTAAATAATTTCACAGTCGGCGATTCATGGACACTACGACTTTGAGTGTCACTGCCTCTGGTTTTCTCTGCTTTTTTGTTATCTTTTCTACAGTTGATAGACTCAGAAAAGAAAAAGATTAGTGGGTGAATAAACCTGATCCCAAACAATGCTATCTTGTTTGTGGACCTGGCAATGCATCTAAAAACTGCAAAAGCGTAAGAATCAAAAAGTTCGTCCATTTTTTGTGTGTGCAAAAAATAGATTTCAAAATCCACAAATGAGCTGATAGTCAGTTGGCTTTCGGATGAGAACGTTTTTTTCGAATCATAATCATTATCGCCAAGTCCACGCATGCCATAACTCAGAAGAGCAGGCTGATCAAACGATGAGTACAAATGTTGGCGCGATTTTTTGAAAAAAGCCCATTTCCAATAATAAGAATTGTTAACACCTTCTGTAGATCGTACGGGCTTGCGCAGCTCCCTACCAAGACGATTATGCCTAGAGGTCGCAGGAGCGGGGGTATAAACGAATGCAGGAGGTTCCGGGGTCGGAACGCTTTCTGCTGCCACCGGCGTTTCGGACGAGGAACGCTATTTGTCGACGCAGACGTGGCTGACGGTTCTTTGGTAAATGCTGGTTTCAGCTTGTCCACAGTGGCTACTTCCTGTTTGCCGTTTCGACTATCAAAATATTATTCATTATAGTCGCTATACGAATAAAATGTACGTGACTTTGTTGACAGAACCTTTTGCCGTATTAATATTTCTGCGTTGATTGATGAAATATGTGACGCTGTCAACTATCTGTTGTAATATTTCTCATTAGTTGAGTTATAGGCAGCTACCTCTAGAATGCATTATAATAGCTGAACGTAGGAAGTGCAACTGTTCAAATGGAGCTCATGGTCGTGAGTGTGCTTTGGGTGCAGTTCAGTTGTATCTTTATAGACGTCACATGAGTGTTACATTTTGTCCCATTGTTACTTTTAAACTCCTATTGGGCTGCACCGAAATTGTACTCAGCCTGACTGGGCGATCATCACTTGGTAATCAAAACTCCGTACGGAGTTTGATGTTAGTTTGCTTCATAAGGGTGATGTTCAGTGTGACACCCATATTTCATAAAACACAAAAGTTGGTTGGTAGTCAACGAGGAGGGTTTGAGGCAGGGGAGGTAGCGAAAGGGATAAATCAACGTTTCAATGCGATTATGTTAGGTATACGGGGAAGTATTCATTCGCAATTTTATGTGTAGGGTTTTGTATGATAGTCAGTAATCCTTCGATATCCGCTGCCGTCAATCATGGTCTGAAGGTTTGTAAATATTGCTTGCCATTTGTTTTCAAGCACGCTCCCAATGATGCCCCTTGCCAATAACTTCTGGGACATCCAGTCTCATACATCGTCTCCTTTATATTAATTTATTTATCTCCACCACATGATCAATACAGCGGGGACTGCTGTATCGGTCACATTGGTATTACTGGTTGGCTTGTAAATGGATTCATTAGTACAAGCCCAGTTGACTCAGTATTGCCTTACCGTATTCATTTCCCACTCCTGCCTCAACGAAGACAAGGTGTAGGAGCAAACACGACAGATACTTCTAAAATTCCGGTCCCACCTGAAAACTCCGCTGTTGCGAGCCCATTTCCCGTGCGGTAGCGTGCAGTCTGAGTAAAAGCGGCCCTCAGAGGATGACAAGGAGTGAATGTTATTGGATCTCGCTATTTTACTTGAATGGCATCGGGAAATATAGAAATAAGCCAGTCAGGTTGAGATGAGAGAGGGGCTTCCAAATCCATGGATATGTAGACAGGACTTCGTTAATTAATGAAAAATGACGGAGCGCTGCAATTTTTGTGAATCGACTAACCAGCACTGCACCTTGAGTGTCCAGACGTTGTATAGAATACCGCTGTATATTGGGGTTTTGTTGGATCCAGAATATAACGTTATTTCACGTGATAAATCGAAAAATGAAGATGGCCATCTATGACCAGTACTGCAGTATGCGCCGCTTCTGCAAATAGTTATACGACATCAATAGTTTCCTGTCAGTTAATAAAGTATATGACGCTAGCAAGCGGTTGTTAAAATGTGGGGCAACAAAGGATCGAATGACAGCTGTTACTAACTTGAGACTATCACCAAACTTTTATATCGATTTGCTCTACACAACCTACATATAACTTGAAATTGGTCGGTTTACAAAAATAGGGTTTGAGGTATGGAGGCAATACACAATGATTCAAGGTTTTAATGCGATTGTAGTGAAATGGTGATGGCGCCGGTCTGTCTGTTGTGCGACGTGTAAACATCTTCCGGAAATCCTAGTTCATATTGTACATAAGATCGTAATGGTCTTTTTACAGCAGCAGGCTTATAAGAGTCAATCACGAATGAACAACCAACAAACGGCCAAATAGTGCGACCAATTTCAGACCACAACCCAGTGCCTGGGTAATCAACAGGAGACAGTCCATCACAGTTAACCCAAAAAGTTAACCGGGCCCTGCCCATAAGCTGTTATCCTTTACTTGCACTTTGTAAGCACTTGTGTAGCCCAGTATGCACGTACGAGCCCTCGAGAAGCGCCTTCTTCCGCCACGTTATTGGATTACTACGCAGATTTCTGGGATGTGAAAACAACTCAGGAACGAGCAGCCTCGATACGTTGATCAGCAGCTTCAGAGCAACGGGTGTCAACAGTATCGCTTGAATAGAGAGAAATATCACTGAGTCAGGAATAGATGAGGATGTTACCGTAGTGTTTGCCATAAAAACCGAATGGTACATTGTCCAGAGAACTCACTTGAACCACACAGATCACGCATCGCTCCAACAGATGGCATTGAACTCAAGCCTACCACTGCTTGATCACCCTCGTCATCTTCAAATGAAGGCAAATATAACAAACATAAGGCCCATCAACTTTTGTTAACGAGATACCTTTATTCTCCACGGTGGCGGAGATGATACTAGTGGAGTCAGCTCCAGTGCTGATAAGAAGTCTCAGAAGTGTCCCGCGCACTTGACTATACATATTTGTACGACAAAGTATTTTTCGTGGGAGACTCATGAAGTACGAAGTGTGTATTAACCAGAAGGCTTCAGAAAATAGGGAGGTTGGAGAATCGAAAACTGATCTGATGCTTAACACAACCGCACCATCCTAGGTGAAGAGTACAGTCTTCAGTTCAGACTTGAGCATGTGTTAATAAATGTGTTGAATGTGTTAAATGAACGTGAGCACGTAAAACAACACTGAAAAAGGTACGGATTGAACGCCAATGAAGAATGGAGTGACAGATGAGTCATTAGGAAAATGGCAGGCAATCACTGCGTACAATCAGTTCCAACACATATAACACTGGTCGCTCTCAGTGAGACCACAATGAATCCCTTACCAAAAATGTCATTCTCAGAAAAGCGGAATTTGAAAGTGTACACGATCTTCGATATAATCAAAATTGAGTGTAAGCTCTGTTTCAAACGATGTATTTTTGTGTTGGCCCTAGTGGTATGCATAACTTAGCTCCAAACAGGAGTACTTCACTAGAAAAGAAAATTGTAACGCAGTTTTTTGATCTTTAAAACTCGGCAAGGTAAACTCTTTACTCCTGAGGCTGTGCCTTGATATCTGTTTTAAGTGTAGCGACCTCTTGGAATGGCTCGAATTTTGTTGGTACTTTGTTGTAGAACTTGACACTTCCTTTCGAGGCATGTTTGTTCAACTCAATGGTATGCCCGTCTTCCGCTGATTGGAAACCCCTCACTCTTTGTTCCGCGCGCTACACGCAGGACGCTTGCTGACAGTACAGTTACTTTTTCCTCTGTCGTGGAAATATATATATATATATATATGGTACTGAGCCGTTGTCTTCTGAATTATTGCCACTGTGTAACCAACCTAACCTGGAGTGAAACTTTGTGGGAGTGTCCCCACACGGTTGGGTCACAAAATTAACGGTGAACCTGTGGCAATAAACTAGATTACACATAAGCACGTAGTTTGTAGTGACCTAGAGATACCCCCGGTCTGCCTGCTGTACGATGTGTAAAATTCTTCCTGAAATCACACTGTACATGGGACCTTAAGGATTTTTGCCTGCCGTCTGCCTGATGCATGAGGTCGCATTTGTTCGTTTGCATGCTTGTCGGCGTATGCGCGCCAACCGCGCCGTACATCTTTTCCGGGATGCTCGCGCGTTCGGCGGTCGGATCCTTAACCTCCCTAGCTATTTCGCGTATCGGTGTCTTCTAGCGCTGATCGAGACCATTTGTAATTATCGCATAATATATTTTCGGTTTCCGCAATTATCTGTATTTTTATTTCGCGTCTGGTATTCCTGCGCATACCTGAGGAAACGTTAATTTAGTGCACGTACGCACTAAAAGTTCGATTTGTATCGCAGCAGTCGAAAACGAACGGATTTCAAGACTTCTGTAACATTTTGATGGTACGCAGAAGATGAGTTGCCAGTTAAAACCTTCGTGAACACTACTGTTTCAATACTAGCCAATCAAACTTGTGCAGATGACTGTATATACACGTGAGTTTACAAGAAGAGATGGGGACAATAATTTTTCTCCCATGTTAAAAAGAAGCTGCAAGGTCTAAATCGGGTCCTCCCAGCCTGTGACTGTAACATCAACAATGGTTTTATCCCTCAGAGTTGCAACTAAGATAACAGCATACTTCCAATAATTTCTATCTCAGCTGTATCAATCCCGTACTCTTCTGTTCCCTGTTAAATACACGTTTTCTCTGTCTCACATGGAGCATCCTAGTTTTACACATTACGCTATTAAACATATGCAATTTCTTGATAAGAAAGAAATCATGTTCACCGGTGCTGTTTTTTGAGTTTTCAACTTATCATGATATTTTGGAATGGAATTCATCCTGAACATTGTGCTGCTTTGGTGTTTGCGAAGCTAAAATTTCCATGAAATAATTGACATGATCACTAACTACTCCGGCTTCCGTACTAGCATCAGATGATGGAAAAAGTATACTCCACTCCAAAGACCTAAGCAGACTGAAGGGCGTATTCCAGTAGACGAATTTGGTTTGTCTTTGATATAAAACGATCTTTTAACAATGTAGAAGTCAGATAGGAAGTTGACTTCGTTGTTATCCCCTCCTGGGTATTGTTCCAAGACGGTTACAGCGACAGAGGCACACACTGTGAAAATTGGATCTAAATTGTGGTTTGGCCTAAAAAGTTCTGAAACATGTTGGCGCCATCCATCTATTTGCAAGGTCCAGGAAGGACCTTACGTGTTGAAGTACCTACCAGTTAGTTTGCACTGTAAAGATAAGTTTCATATATAGTTATGTCCACCAATAAGATTATTCATGTCATTGTGAGTGACGTTGGGTGGTCAGTAGATGCTTCCTAAGGGTGGGCTATAAGAGCTAGTAGACACTAACAGCTGTGTTGAAGCATACCGAAAGTCCGCCCAAATGTGCGGTTACGGACAAATTCGAAACTGATTACCTAGTGATCAATCAGTTCTAAATGTCTCCATTAGCAGTGATTCTGTCTAAAGCAGTTCGTTCGTCAAGATACGATCAGGGTAAGATGACCACACCATCATACGGCCCTCAACTTTCCAGTCAAGAGTAATTCCTCCATCTGCCCCAATTTTCAGCAACAGCAACATGCCGCCCCAACCGTTGGGGTAATAATTTTAGCGTACCATTACAGGTGTACAATTACCAATGTAGGAGCTAGTATGTCAGAATGGATGGACTTGTTCAGTGTCATCTAACCGATGGATTGTGGTATACTACACATACCAAGCAACTAGTCGGTGCATTTTACTTTACAAACCACAGTGAACCTGGGACACCTTTGCAGGTGGTTTGTGACCTTTTGTACTTCAGTATCATTTAGGACTTGTAGTGTGATTCCGAACTGTCTTTTTCCTGTTTACATACATTATCCGGTTTAAACAATGGTGTTCCAGAAACCCTTCTAAGTTTCTACCGCCGTCTCCAAGACGATTCCTTTGGAGCTTAACCCCTCTTGATTTCTCTGAGCACCCTTTTTACCACCTCACAGAAATAAGGAATACAAAATTTGTATTAATTCGCCGACTGACCTCACGAATACTGTTCAGTTAAATTCAAAAACAATTCCCTTACACCAGCGTTCGCAAAATGTCACAGAAGGTTCACCAAATATTGGGCTCAATGTATTCATGCTCTGCAATTCTGTAGAAACCCTTACTCTGCTCAGGAAATCTTGGTGACTTCAGAACCACGGAGTTCATGCCAATTTCTTGCCTGGTCGTGGGTACATCGATCACATTTTCACCTTCGGCGTATCATTAAACTGTTTATCAGCTAAAAGTTTTCGCGTTCAGGTAAGTAATATTCTTTCCGAAACTACATCCATCTCAGAGGAATTCTAATGAAGTACATCTTTTTTTGAGATCTTATACCACTGTGAAGGCAGGCTGCATGTTAGTGAACAAGTGTCCGAGATATTGTTCATCTTAAATAGTATGTTTTTCGGTAATGTCCGCTTTGTCGTGCTCCTTAACTCCATCATAGATGGTATTTTCAGAATGGATATTCGGAAGTTGCAGAAATGTTTGAGAATGGATTGTGCCATATGATGATCTGAACGATCTTGGATATGCAGACGACATTGGTTTACTTGGGCCTGCAGCCGAAATATGGACTGGACTGAGGCAGATGATCAGTGTTGTCCGTACTCAGTTTTTTCATTTGAAGTCTCAAAAGTTCAATATTTTACAATTGGTTTTTAGCCTTATTCTGTAGTTGCTTTGAAGGTTGGTCCGCTTAAGAGTGTTGGTGATTTCACATCCCATTAGCTGTGGATATTTTTGACGAGGCATCTGTGAGAATGACGGAGACATATTGCTTACGGTGAAGTTTTCCTTCATGGAGTCTCAGAGATATCCAATTGTTGTTTGAAAGGCGAGGCTGTAGTGTTTGTGTGTGTGCGGTCATGTCTGCTCTACTGATCAGGAGGGTGGTGCATTCGTGTGAAAATGCATATAAGTTCCCGATATTCAACCACCGATCTTTGCTACTCATCCCGTATTAAATGGACTGATGGTATTATGAGCGCGCACATCACTGCCGTGTAATTGGGAAATTCACGGTTTTTCCGCCGCTGAACGAAGTGTTGAAACTGTGCAACTCATGCCTTCTGGGTCATCAACTGCGTATACCAGCGGAATTTCTGTCTCACCGCGCATTGTTCAATAAGGCTGTTGCTCTTATGTAAAAAATACGGGGTGGCCATGCCATGACGTAGCTCTGTCCAGCTGGGCAAGGTTGTTGAGCGCCGCCTACCCATACAAACGGTTAAAAACCTTCTCCTATATAACGGTGTTTCGCAGTCAATAACGAGACTGCATCCGTGCGATTATTGAGTCTTCGTAAATTTCGATTGATTTTGAGTTATTTTCCATCCAAATTCATTTGCCCCTACTTATCATTCTGCAGTTAAAAAGACTACTGTCATCAGCATCCACAGTTGGAGTCTTAGTGCCTATGAATGTGGCCTAAATCAGAAGCTACAGGTTCGCGTGCACATTCTCATGTCTAAAGTACACCGAAAGCCGCACGTGTTAACGTTCACACATTCGTCATTTGGTTTTGGTCACTAACAAGTTACTGATAAGATGCTTTTCTAAACCCCTTCTTCCCCATTCGGGAATGGCAGCGTCACACCTGAGAAGATAGTTCTGCTGTATGCTATTGGAATCGCCCCCCATTGCCTAGGTAATCCTACGCGGTCAGTAGTGCTAGATACACCTCTGTGGGCATGACCGCTTTTCGTCAGACTGCTCCCATTTGGCCTGCCCGGCATGGCTACAACAGGAAGGACTGAAGTCTTAGTCAACATGACCTTCACAATCAGTGCAGTAATTAAATGTAACTACCACATCAAGATAGCTGAATAGGCTGAGCAGAATATTCGAACTAACCGGTTATTATGCACAATTTTCTGTCCGCACCAATCAGCGAATCCTGTCATCTGATAAATGATTCACCTTCCACTGTAGAAACTTTCACAGTGCTCCAACTTTGTCGGTGTACTATATTCTGAAGGTTCTTCCATTTTCCATTCAAACGTTAGATCGGTCTGTTCTCTTACACTATTGTGATGTGCATCAATGTAAACCTACACAGTGAGACCCCTCCTACCATATATTCACAAAATCGACGTTCTCATTGTTGGAAGCCTGAATTATGATTCCTGTCTTTTGCTTTCTACGGATTAAGGTTTCATTCTTACACCTCCATGTCATCGGGCTAGTTAGTACTGGACTGGTGAGCTATAATATTACACATTCACATACCTTTTGGGTTTTATTTTCCCTAGTTAACACTGAATGTGAGAAGTTTCAATGAAAATATAATCGTGTAGCGCTTGCTGCCTGTTGTGTCGTTCAGGTGCAACTTTCTGTTGGCTTCGGTTACTGTGAGAGAACAATCCAGAAATCGTTCTCGCTAAACATTTAGAGATATTTCCCATTCAACAGGTAGAGTTGAACACAATTCATGTTTGTTTATGGACTTCAGTTTCGGATAAACTCTCTTAGTTCAAGGAAAGCGTCTGGCATAAATTTGGTGCCGGCCACCTTGAGCTAATCGCCGTTGTATCTACTCATTATGGCAATGTTATCAGAACAACTCGCCAAATTGTGTATAACAGAGAAAACACGGAATTTGGAGTATCATTCCTTATGTTTCTGTCCTGGTCAACCTCGAAATTCTGTTCCCTAACTTCCCATTACAACATATTAAGAGGAAGCCTGCAGGGGTCGTAATGTTTGTATTCTCTATGCAAATTAAAACGACTTTCATCGTTTGACTTCTGTTGGCGATCCGTTCAAGACAAAAAGATCAAGCGCTTTTTAGTTCACATGGCGCCCTGTTACACAGGGAATGCATGAAGTTTGATGTGCCAATTCAACATGTCATACAATAACAAGTGGTGATAGCGGATTATGGTATGAGTAGAATGCATTCTTGTATGCCAATCTGGTTTCACATAAGCTACCGCTATCACCGTCAATTCAAAATACCACCGCCTCTCGAATAATTCCCGTCGGAATCATTGGACAGTAAGGATATCGCGTGTGCGGAGGGTATTCTAAGCGTTTGCGAATGTTGATAACTTCTTTGTAGATTTGTAACGTCTCGCGTTTCATTAAAATCTCCTGACACAGTCTGGCTAGTTGATCGTCTAAACGTCCCAGCATGGTTCTGGAGGGAAAGTGAGGGAAATGAAAATCAAACAGGACTTTGATGTTAAACAGATTAATTCTACTAAAATGAATACCACCCATCCAGTCGAACCATTCGTGTTATTTTACTAATCGTGCACAAAGTCAGGCTTAAATCTGAGAGAGGTTTAAACGTCGTCTAGTGAAAATCAGTGACGCCAGTTTAAGAACTTGTCCCACTAGTGAAAATTCAAAATTTGTGCTGTAAACTGCCCGATAGTCTTGAAATTGACAGTAAATCGTGCTGAGTCAGGGATACCTGCGGGGTCATAGACGAAGTGCAAGCATACGCAAATCTGTAACACAAACTGGTTGAATAAGCTGGATATATATATATATATGTGAAGAAGTCGAGGATGACTGTTCCGAGAGAGAATTCTGAAAACAAACGACCTAAAGAATCCTGTAAATCTGTAGTGTTATCCACTGGTACTAGACAGGTGCCTCATGGAGTTTGCATAGATTGAGGTCTTTTGTCAAATAAACCGTTAGGGGAACACATTTTTCCCGTCCAAATCCGATTCCTTCACCGGAAAAACGATCAGAATAAACAGAATTATCGTGAACAGTCAGGGGGTAATATTCGTTATTCACTTTTACATGTTTGGCCTTAATTCCGCTATGTTTATTGGTGGCTTGATAACCTTAACTACTCTACTGATATCCGTACTTCGTTTTTCTGATTCGAAAATGTATACAGGTCACTGTGCACCATATAAATGCCTTGCAATTTACTCTTTGTGACACACGTTGTTGGAGCGGAACAAAGCTGCCTTTTGCACCCGTAGTTTGGTTTGTCTTGGGGACCATTAACGGGGACCGCCGCGTTATTTTCCGGACTGAGGATTTCCGTGTTCCTTATTACGGGGAGGGGTATTCGATGTCTATCAGTCGCATTCCCCATAGGCATTCCACCACATCAAATTTCTAGGGGGAATTTTCTCAGAAACTCTTTCGGCTCACGTTCGCTGGAATGCTAGATGGCCATAATAACTTTGAAAAAGGTTCACAGCACAACGTTAACCAGTAGTTGGTTAATAGGGATATTTGAAGGTTCTATTTGAAGTGACGTAGTGAGTTCATCTTTCGTTTACTTGTCCAAAACTTCACACTCTCTGTTCTCTTGTTAAGTAGATGATGCCTGACCACTTTTTCTGTCAGTGGCTTTAATGGGATCTGGCTGAGTTTGATCTGTTTCCTTCTATTGGAATTATGGTGTTGAGCTTGCCGCTCTGCTTAAAAAATAAACATTGGGACAAATACACCCTTTTACACCACCAGTCCAACTTTTGCTGATGTCTTTTGTGGTAGCAAATCGGCAATAATATTCTCCAAATGATTGTGAAAAGCATTTATCATGAAGCAATAACCGTTTTGTTTTCAGTTGCTCTTACAGAAAGTGAACCCAACACAATTAAAACAAAAATGGCCGTACAAAGATTTACGGCTTCATCAGTCATCAAGTTAGCACAACTGTAATCAGATTTTATGAAAGACGTAGGTGTGTCGAAATTTCTGTTTGTTGGGTCGTATTGCAAGCAGTCCGGAAGTGACCTCATTATCGTATTGCCAGGCCTCATACGATAGTAATTCACATTCCACATCGTGCCACAGAGAAGTGAACTGACTGACGTAGAAGGCATAGAGAGCGTAATATTTCATTAAATTCATTTCCTATAGGTCTGATAGTGCTTCCCAAAGGTGCCTGATGAAGCCTAAGAATATAGTGTGATTAAATAGATGGGAGGATCGATGAGGCAAATGACGGAAATTATGATCGTTTACTAATGAAACAAGATGTACTTCTGAGACTAATTGGACGGTTGCAATCGGTATCTCTAGGAGGATGGTACAAAAACACTGAGCAAACGCAACGACTGGAGTATAGGAAATTGGATGAAGCCATTATAAAGAACCATCAGCTGATGCATCACCGCCTATTACCTACTGAATTACAAACTTTTAGACTCATCGGTGGCGTTTTGTTCATTTTAATGACTACAAGAAATTTCATTTTGACTAGCCTGGTACCTGAATGATCACGACGGGATCCTGCTTTGGTCGATAGGCTAGCCGTACATGTTCACTGTTGATAGGCCGTCACTTTCAAACTCCGAAGTGAGTGAACTGAACACATTAGATGGAACTTCTAACGTTAACTCTTAAGTTCCGAATGTGAAGCTCTTCATATCGCCCTTGATATTATAAACGTCACAAGCAATGGCCAGTTTCCTGCAGGACACTGGCACGGTTTATACATTGCACATCAAGGGTGTTAGGCTAGTTTTTCGGTATAGTGTAGTTTTGAACTGAACGGTCTGAAGTGCAGATCTCCACCCCAGGGGAAATCTCCGGGTCTAACTCACCGTGTAATGATTGTAGGGATGCTGGATTCCAATGAAATGTGTGGTCTTACAGTCACCTCTTGTTCTGTTGATGTGAAGCGAAGAGTGGTCCAACAATCAAGCTAATCAGTGCCTAATTCACACATCCACACGCCGTTCATGTGGTTGTATTGATGGTCGGTGCTTCCAGTACACAACAAGATGACTTCTGCACTCGAACATCGTGTGCACTTCTGCTTGGTTCTATGGGTGTGGCTGACGTTATGTATCGTGGATTTTAGCCTATTATTTTTAGCCCGTTGACCTGATTTAGTCCGGACATGACTCGTTCGATCACTCATGTTGTCCTTGATACGCTTGCGCGCTTTGACCACATCCTGTTGGCGCATTGCATTGTTCTAGTGAGTCTCATGATACTCGGTCTTCTGACCTGATCACCTAGCACAAAAATGCTGAGTGAAGTGATTGAATCCTGGCGTAAAAGTCCTCGGCAGAACTGCGACAAAAACGGCTGTCGTATAATTACGCTACCGTGACAACTAAGCTTTCAAAGGAAAAATGACGCAAAGTTGTCCTCTGTTTCCTAGTAAGCTATGTTTTGGCTGTTGGGAATAACGATTGCGTTCGATGCTCGCGTCGTTGGTTTAGGTATTCACTTATTCGCCGGGCTAAGCATTTAGGCTGTGAACGTGTCATCACTAAACGAGGGAGTGCCAACAATGTATGGGTGACTGGACGTATCGACACGGTAAGAATGCCACCTCGTTTGGCGGCGAAACATTTTCAATCCTAATACCAAGCTCGGTGAACAACGGAATACCTGAAGATTTAATCCGAGCTACGAAGAGTATTGCTGTTCACAACGCTGATGCTGATGACGAACTGTCTGATCATAGATTGTCAGAAGAAAGAGGATGACACTGTATCATCTCCAGTGGTTTGTTGTGGCAACATTCAACCATTTCACTGGAATATGTTTGATCCTCGTCGAATTAATTATTGTCTTGTTAGTAAAAGTTTAGGTAAGAATGCATAGTTGTGTCATTTTTTTTCGAAGGCCTACTTATGCCCATGTGATATGCCGTCGGTCATCGCAAGTGTCCCTGTGGGTTAATCCGTCAGAATCGTCCAGTTTTGATCTAGGGAACACAGAGTTAAGGTGAGAATACATGGCGGAAACTTGGTGGAATCTGTGCTATCAAGGTCCACCTACCATTTTTCTTATTACGGAGAAGTTAGTGGGTTATCAGCAGTCACAGCCTGCTTGATTTGAACACTTTTAAAAGCAAAAACCGCCAGTTATGCGAATTGCGTCTTCAAAAACAATGCATATGAAGTTTCACATTTGGACGACTTCCGTGTAAGCTATCGTACGTCTATCACGGGAAATGAAGACTGAAGTGGTCCGTTCCATTTTGATATAATCTTGAACGGACAACTGATTACCCGTAAAACTGATCGGTCTTGAGCGTGTTGAGGAAGTTTAATGTGTGTACTTTCCAGTCAAGACAGGTGTAGTTATACTCGGCATACTTTCCAAGAAAAGCTCATTCTGCTGGATCACACGACAACTGGGCCGTTCGTTACGACGTCTGAATAGTAGGAGTTTCACAAATAATCTTACTCCGTCGTTCTCTTGTTTACTTTGAAGATGTGGCAGTCAACGCCAATTTGTTGTTACTACAATTAGAACGTACAGTGATTTTTCCGGTCGGTTCATTCAAAACCTCCTGTGACTCAGCAGTCGGTATCCGGGTCAGCCGAATTCCACGTTATCTACGAATGTCGAGAATTTGGAGCGTCCTATATAGGCAAGCTCAAATAACAGCTGCGGTTCATGGTCATACGGCGTATGTCCAAGTGGATTAAACAACAGATTGTACAACTGCTTCACGCTAAATATAAAACTCAAGAGCCTGTCTCTCCCTCTGCGTGCTATATTATAATGATCCAGCACCGATAACTACGTTCTGTTCATTGGAATCGGTACCACGAGAGAAAACTTTTGTTAGCCGAACGTTGAAGTCAGTGTTGTGCATTTACAACGAATTATCTGTAGGCTTGCCAATGAGTAGTAACAACAGTCCCTGAAATAGTTGTTTTCCGTGTTTTTTTTGCCTGCCAATGCCTATATAAACTGGCCTCCTAAAGGTGCGGAGGAATTCACAAGGAAAAAACTATTGACCTCTCAAACAACAGCGCTTGAGTTTTTCGTTTTCTTCCATAAGCAAACGCACAACAAGGTGGGAGTGGAACAAAGTTGTCTTTTAAGCAAAATTAAGGCGGGATATTGACAACATTATTGTTCTTGACATTTAATGACGCTGGGCAGTGCAAGCTGTAAGTAAGCTGTCTTGTTGACGACGCCTTACTCTCAATTGCAGCTCGGTTGTTCGTTTGCAAAGTGTAGGCACATTAATGTTGAATGTTTGTATACAAACGCAGTTGTTTTCAGTAGTTAGGTCCCTTCCGGTCTCCTTCTTTTTTCCTTCTCTCTTCCTATATGGGTTGGTTTGTTTTTTCATCGTGGTTGTGTGGCAGTTAAGCATTAGTGTGAACCACTGATGTATTGCTGTCTATGATGATATTGGTTGTTCTTGACTGCTCTTTGTTCCCTAATATGCTCAGCCTTAAACACATGCTTGTTAACTTTCAATGCACGTTAATATATTCGTAACCTCTCATTCATCAGTTGAATTTTATGTCTCAGTGTTTCTGCTTGTGAGGTTAATCACGGTCAGCTCAGTCGCTTGAGCACTGAAGATAACCGCATGAATGCGATGTGTGATTTTAATTCAAATGCTTGGCACTTGCGATTAAGTACAACTGACGATGGGTATAGGAAACGCTTTTTTGTGCGCTCACCTGAACTTCATAATTTGTTCATCTAGGGCTTCAATGCTGTCCACAATCCCATTCACTTCATCCAGTAAACCGGTATGTGCCGCATCCTCATTGTTCTCGTTTCCCGGTCTATCTTGCCGTCCCTCAAGACGCGTTTGGGCCAATTTAAGGCTGGCCTGTTTGGCCCGTTTGGCTTCCTCCAAATTTCGGGTTTCCTGTTGCGTTTTCTCTCGTTCCGTTTCCGTCTGTGCGAACATTAATACAATCGTCATCATCACAGACAGCAATATATCAATCGTTCTGAATAAAGTTTCACTGCCATACAGCCATGAAGAAAACACTGGAGGAAGAGGGAAGTAACTACTAAAAATAGCTGAGTCTATATTCAACCATTCAGCACCAAGGTGTCTGCGTTTTTAGAACAGTTGACGGAATTTTAAATGAAACTAAGGCTTCATCAGCAAGACAGCTTCTTTACGACTTTCACTGTCCCGTGTTAGTAAATGTACTCATTTCACAGACAACTCGGCCAAACAACGACAACATTCACGCACCGAGCCACGCTAAGCCAAAATGTCACCAGTTTTTGTATGCGTGCGCATAACGTTATTCAGCTGTCGTATGTGACTGGGAGGTGCTCAACTTATTGAATTCATAAATCAATTAGCGTGAAAAATACGCGTAACTAGAACCAGGTTTTCATAACCTTCCTAAAGATTTACATACCGACAGAGAAACACGGATAGAGAATTATCCTTAACGTCCAACCAGCTTGTCATGGACAACCCGTCTTGTGCGCACGAAAGAGATCGTTCCACACAAACAGGCTAGTGGATGATTGCTGCAATCTGTGATGACTGTAATGCGAGATCCGAAAGCAGATGACTGACTGTTGTTTTGTTCGCACGCGATATATTCAACTACAGTGACCCAAAGTGAACTTGGAATCACCTGTCCCAATGATTTAAATCCACCCGAAATGTAGGAACCATCTAATCCATTCTTGCAATTCTCTACCCGTTAGTCACATTCAAGAGAAAATGAAAGAATCCACATGACACTCAAGTGACATCATAAGGTAAACAAGGATATCGGACAGTTAATTGGATGAACCGGGATGGGACTCGAATCGGAAGGCTTCCAATTCGTTGTCTCTGGAATGCGTGTTATTTGTTGCTCTAGGTCAGTCACTTCTTCGAGGGGGTTTAAATCTATCAAATCTTTCTAGATGCACTATTCACATGCATATCATTTTCTTTTCAACATTTACTACTCTGAACAACTATAATGCCGATTCTTTCCTAAGCACCGTACACAACGGTTCCCTAGAACTGGTTACTTTTTGTCATCACTGCCACCATACAAACCTGGCTGGACACAAAAATGCAGACATTGTGACCTTACTGAAGGTATGTTGAATTGGTATCGCACAGTATAACCGATACTTGGCTGAGCCATCCCAAACCTCCATGATGGGTTTGCTATCACAGTATGAGTGAACGTTAAAACAGTCACGGCAATCAATCGTTCACATTCTCAATCCGTGTTTCTTTTTTCGTGGCTAAATCCAGAGGTAGGTGCTAACTTAGCATACACATGCTACACCCGGCAGAATGCCTGTCAATTGCCTGTAGCGCGCAGTGCTAAACGACCTTATTTAGCGACACAAGATAGCAAGCAACGCATGAAGTTTACGTTTAGGCTATCATATATTTGAAAAGTGAGATCAATGTGGTGTTGTACATTTTATATGATGGGAAATTTACTATGGTTTACGGCATATTGTGAAACTGTCACATTCAAATCCAAATACTGATTAAATAAACGGTGACGTAAAAGTGTAACGAACTCCGTTGACAACCCTGTAGTCGTAATGACTGCAACCAGTGTTATATCTACAGTTTATCTAATGATTGATGTCTACATGCGTATATGAGTTTGTCTAGTGTACACCATTGACAATTCAAAGTAAGGTTTGTACAGCTCACCATCGAACGTTGGAATTCGAGTTCACGAATCGCACGTTCCGTGTCATGTACTCTCAGCCTAAGTGCGTCACCCACACGATCCGATTTGGCACCCATCTTGTTTGCAGCTTGATGCACATCCAGATGAAGTCGGTGAATCACCTCAGCACCTCGGTCGGCCTCGGCACGTGCTCGCTCCAGTGTGTTTTGGCTAAGATCTTCCCATGATTGTAGATCCAACTGACTGAAAAAGAGTATGCCATAATTTTGTTTTTGCATTCAACCTCCACATGGATGCCTATCACAACAGCATTCACTGACAGTCAATCTTGAGCAAGAATCAATAAGACATAATAACGTATGCATGCAAAGCAATATTTCTATCAGTGCAATTTTTATAAGAGGTACCGGAATAACATTCTATGCGTACTCTGTGATGAGGCAAATCTGGCTGACATTTTAACTGGATTCAAATAAGCAAGCGGAAATTCGCCAGTTTTTTTTTTAGACTGAAATGAACAACCAAGTAGGCTCTTTGGATGCGTGTATAAATTTCGAAACTGTTACTCGAAAAAATTTACCGACAGAGTCATGCAACAGCGGAAAGAAGGAGATCAGTTGTATCTAGCAGAAAAGAAATTCATGCACATCAACTTACTTTTCAAACGCAAAATGCTAACTGAAACTACCATGTGTAGGCTTTCAAGCGCAGTGACTAAGATATTTTGCGCCACTAAACAAGGTCCTGCTGTTTGACAATTTTCGAGCAGCACAAACAATGCCAGACGCTATTTCGTGTTCTGCCAAATAATTCGGAATGCGCTTTGCAGCCTCAAAATGCAAAGTGCTTCTGCAGGATTGCTGTGATCACATAGATTTGATGGTAGATAATGTAGTCATGGAGATCGTTGACCGGTTTGTATACCTGGGAAGCTGCATCAGCGGCGGTGTCGGTGGTGTAGGGAATGGAATGGAAGCGTATATCTCTAAGGCTAGGACGGTATTCGCTAAGCTGGGACATCTCTGGCGACTGAGGGGTGTTCCTCTGAAGCTTAAAGTTCGCGTATCTAAGACAACGGTGACGGCCGTATTACTTCACGGCAGCGAGACCTGGCTGCTCAGGGTAGAAGACGTGAACCGCCTTCAATTATTTGACCACCGATGTCTGCGTTCACTTGCTCGAATCGGGTGGCACCAGCGTGTAAGTAACGAAGAGGTTAGAAAGCGGGTGTTTGGTAGTGATTGCCAAACGAGTTCTTTTGTCCTGTCTCTACGTTTGCACAGGCTCAGATGGTTAGGTCATGTATTAAGGATGCCAGTTAGTCGTCTTCCACACCGAGCACTGTTCGCTGACATTGCGACCGACTGGTGTAAGGTGCGAGGTGTACGGATAATAACCTGGCGTAGGGAAATGAAGTCGTTCACGAAGGGGTTGGCCACTGTAGATCGAGTTCGTTTCCCGGGCTGGGGCCCTCGCGACTCACAGAGTCGGTGGTTGGAGACTCTAGGCGAGACGGCGAGATGGCCGAGTTGTTTGTGAAGTAAGTGCATTTAATGACGCGGGACAGTGAAAGCCGTGAGGAAGCTGTCTTGCTGATGACGCCTTACTCTCACTTGCAGCTCGGTTGTTTGTTTCAAAGGTGTAAGCACGTTGATGTTGAGTGTTTGAATCTGGACGTAGTTATTTTCTGTAGTTTGGTCCCTTTCCGTCCCTTTCTTTTTTCCTTCTCTCTTGCTATATAGGGTGGTTTGTTTTTCTTCATGGTTGTGTGGCAGTTAAGCATTGGTTTGAACCACTAATGTATATTGCTGTCTATGACAATTATTTCCAACCCTGTTTTATGTCAGTTTCTTCATCCTCTTTGTTCTGTATACCCACTCACTTGCTCCGGTGGAACCATCTATGATTACTGCACGACCAGAAGATTTTCTGAACGGTTCCGTGAACACCACCCAACTTGGCCTAACAGTTGGCTAACGGAATCTGTGAACGACACCATACTATCATACCTGGTGGTTTCGGACCATTCTGTCAACGTAATAGAGATATTTCCCTCGATCTATCGAGTTAAGTTCACCCGGTCGCGGACTGTAAGTTGTCGGATTTTGTCTACAGCGAAAGCTACTGAAATTCCTTTCTACAAATTATCCCTGTGTACTCAGAAACCTTTTTTCTCAAGCCTTAAAACTACCATGGTCAACTCCACCTTGTAAGCTTGTTCAGGTTCACTGTTTTGATAGGGTTTTAATTAAGACATGGAATTGATTTCACTGGTCCCATTAACTATCCCCAATGGGTCGCTTGTAAAGTTTTGAAGTTGTGCGATGTATTTAGTTTGATAATGAACAAGTGAAAACCAGCCTGCTCGCCAAAGTGTATTTTTCGTAACTTCATTTGGAATTTCTACATGATTTCTAGTAGCCAGAATCTACCTTCACCCTTATTGTGTCGTCCGATTCAATACACGTTTATTCAGGAAGGTAACAGCTGTACACTTATTGAAATCGGCAAACATTCTGTCAAACTGTTAGTTCTATCTTGAACATTGCGGCCTACACCGAAATGCAGAGGTTGATCAAAGGAGATTGTCCGGAAACGACTTGAAGAATAAATTGTAAATACAATCCTGTCAAGCACAAAGTTTGCGAACTATTTGGGTGTTACTGAAAGAATACAAGCGAGCCGATTAATATGCGGGAAATGGAGACTGAGCTGTGTATTTGGTTCGCTCTAGATTCTTTTAAAGTTAGTTTTCGAGAAACCGCATAAATGAAATATCTGTCGAAATACTACAACTGCGATAAGTTTCTGCCCACTTGATAACGTCTTCATTGAGACAGATCAGCGTGGACTTACCAACCTTGATATTCGTATGGACACTGCATAAGGAGAGCGTGTCACATGCTGCGTTACCGCTTCGAGAAGACCAGAACAACAATAGTCTGAATGGTACTCATCAATCTGTATTTATTGGAGAAAAAGCAAAGCATTTTTATAGGGGACAAACAGTATAAACAATTGTGGTTGGGCAGCAAGCGTTCTTGCGTTCAGATTGGATAGTTCGTTGCTACGTTCCATTACATTGTATCGAGCATCTCAGTCGCTTGATACAGGGGACGATCGCCGTTTTCGATAAGCTGGTGTCGACTGACGACGATTCTGTCTTCAGCAGTTTGTTAGCGAACTCTTTTCGGCTTATTCTTCGCTAATCACTTTCGTTACACAAAGTGTCTTTGTAGAAGTCTGAAACATATAAAACATCCTATCGGGAATTGTTCATACACTCTCCCTTGATATGATCTGAAGCGTCTTTCTGTGCATTCGTTCTAAGTGTACAATCACCGCTTGACGTTCTTGTGCTTCTACCAATTACCTCAAATACTTGGATCGTAAATTCCTGTGTATTCGGAGGTATACATCTAGATACAACAGAAAGAGCTGTTGATTACTCTTTCCTCAGAAGACGCTTCACTGATGTCTGGCCTCTGAATCTGTTCACAGTGTCACCCCAGAACTTTCACACTAAGGACCACCTCTACATCCGTTTATTTGCCAGACATGATTTTCGTCCAAAGTAACTGGGATCATGGATAAAAACGTATCAGCAGCAGACTCTGATGCTTGTCTGTCATTGCATATTGAGAAAGCACTAGTTGAAGGAAGGAAGGAGGGACGATAGGGTACATAAAAATTAACACTCAAGGTGCTCAAATCTTACGACCGGACAACTCGAGTGGAAATGGACGAGTCGGTATGGCAAAACTGCTTCTTTGTAGCTTTCACGGGTTCATCTCATAAACTGCACTTACTTCAGGAAACTCCGGCCTAAACAGTGTCAGCATTCAAGCTACTGAACCCAACTAGACGCCAGCTGTCTCAGTGCTACCGGCCAGCATGTAAGTACTCCGTGGGGCTAGCAATCTGGGAGACGATTGCCGGTAAAATCGGTCCGACACGGATACTTCATGTACTCAGTGTTTAAGGTGTACTGTGGGCACATGGTTGGTGGCATCCGATTCGGATCAGCCTGTAGCAGTGACCGAAGCCAGAGGACGCCTGCGCTTAGTCATCACCGCAAGTAGCGTGCGCTGGATCAATTGCCGTTCCACCCACATACCACATATCCAGTGTAAACACGAAGGAATAAGACCGGTAGGTGCGCAAATGAGGCCTTTCTGTACAACTGGTCAATACAGTATTCAGCAGTACATAATACTAAAACCTGAGCATCTATATTCTACACAACCGACCAACAATAAATTGTTTTGTGGACACATCACAAAGATGTATTAGTGTAGTTGTGTAAATAAAGCTTGAAATCATTTCCCAAACACTCACAGTGGTAGAACATTTCCAGTTAATCTGGTCAATGGCCAGCCAACTGAACAGGTACTGCCATCCATTATAAACGTGACCTACCCTCTCCGACTTACTGAAACTACTTGGACATCCTTTCACCAACCGATTGAATGACAGCTTCGTAACTCGTAATGTTGAGTTAGGACCTCATCTGTTGGTGGGTGTCTGTGTGTGGTTACCGACTGACTAGCATTTTTATAGGTATCTAACTACATATATCTATGTTTCCCCAGGATATGTGAGTGAACTTGTTCTATCCCTGTGACGGAAGTACACTCTCCTCACGTTCTCAATACATATGCGCTGTTACAAATCAATGCGTACAACCAGTTTCATCTTTTGAAACCTATTTGCTGACAATGAAATGAGTGTTTCAGTCTAAATGAAACAACTAAACTAGTGAAAACTGTCCTAGCCTTAGAGTTCTTGTTTTTGTTTCTGTTCTGTTTCTCCGTTTGTTAAAATTGCATCTAATAAACTTTTGGTTGACTTGACAAACTGTCGCTATGCTGCTAATTCCTCACAATCCCTAATGTCTGTGTTTTCGATTGGTCAGTGCACTTAATATTTAATTATATGGTCAAACGACTGATTTGAGCTTTTCTCGCTTCTCGTTAATCTAAAATCTTGTCTTGTTTTGCAATGTATTTCAATGTTTCACGTGCGTCTCTTTCACCTGATAAATTGGAGGATCCACTTTTTTGTTGTATGGTAAAGAGCTTTGTAAAACGGTGATGCAATGGATTACGAATTTTTCACGAACCGACTGCAATATCCTGCTCTATCCAAAAGTTCTCTTAGAGTGCGCTTAGAACTCGATGCCACGGCCTCTCTAACTGTCAGTATTTTCTCCGGCAGGGGTGTGATTCCACCTCGACCCAACTTGTGTCTTGTGACTTGTGAGCATTGATCCAGAGTCCTGAGTTCTTAACTTGATTCAAAAAAGCATCTAGTTAGGCAGCATACTCTGATTCTGTGTTACTGTATATCACAATATCATCTCCGTACACCGCCATATTGCTCAGTCGCTTTAACAACTGAACCATCAGCCGTCGAAATGTGCATGGTGCTCCGGATAAACCAAACAGCGTCCGCTTAAATTGGTGCCGTTTGTCGCCCGCCGTGAACAAGGTTTTCTTCCGATCCGTGGACAAATCCACCTGTTGCAATTATCAAACATATCAGCCACTGACGGTATTGGTATGACTGCGTTCCGTTTTACCTCATTCGGCCATCTAGAATCCACCAAAATGGTCCTCCCCGTTGGATTTCTTTACCAGGAGAACAGACGAGTTGTACGGACTGTTGGCTTCTTTGATACCATCTTCATCCAGCATGTTCTATATTTGCTTTTCCACTTATGTAAGATGAACTGGTGTACTGCGGGGTCCATGAGGTCGAAGTTTTCCAGTTGTTGGTATTTCATGTGCAATCCGGTTGTAAAATCCGTACGGATAACCGCCGTTCGTGAATATATGTCCGCGTATTTCTTCACCGCGAACTGGACAAAAGGGACTGTAGATATGACAGTTTTAGCAGTGCATAATCCGTTGGCGCTATCCTGTTGTTGTCCTGTGAATCTCAGGGGCCATACCTGGTTGACAGCTTTTTTAGCTTCAGGTCGATCAAGGCATCCGTTGCAGCAAGGAAATCGGGTCCAAGAGTCGTTTGCCTGGTTTCTGAAGACAACGAAATGGTGCTTCACGATATGGCTGTCAATACCTACCTTGCATTCTTTCACACCGTCAACTAGCAGACTATGTCCGCCAACTGTCCTGGTCATCACAGATGTCGGCTCTACGTTCTGCTTGTCTGCACGTGCAATCAACGAAATAGTCGCCCCTCGTATCGACCAAGCACTGTCCTGTCTCCCCGTTAACCCTTGTATGTATGGCCCCTTTCTCATTCACCCCCATTACTGGTTAATCAGCCTAACGAAAGGAATAGTCGTAAAACGCTTCAGTTTTGGACCTCTAAAATCGCAGGTTTAGGCAATCCTCCCTCCAATTTCCTTCTTCACTACATATGAAAAACAGTTTACCAGTCGCTTGTTCTTTCGTGATGTTGTTCTTAGTGCAGCTACATACCCTGCCAGTTGCTTCGTTGCTCCCTGCATTTCTTTCAGTATCTTGTCCATATTGCTTTTCGAATCCACCGTCGCCGTGAACCTAACTCCCATCACTCGTTTCACCTTCGCAAGCTCATCAATGTCCATCTGCCGGAGCAGCATGGGCAATACGGACTTGGTCGCGAATCGCCATCGGGAGACCTTCAGTAAACTGCTCCACCAATAACTGCCGTCGTGATTCTTGATCTAAATCCGGTAGTGCCCTATCCAGCAGTCCTTGCAAAGTGGCAGCAAACACGGATGGATCCGCCCCTTGTGCAAGCCTGGTCATCCTGAACCGCCGAATGACCTCTTGGCGGTCGGCCGGGTTGTCAAACGCAACCACCAGCGCTTCCTTCACTGCGACCCACTCCATCTTCGCAGGGCCTCCTCCCGATTGTCCAAAACCGCATCCACTAACGTCCGCAAGGCAGCCAGCTTCCTACAGTCGGTGTAGACCCCGACCATTTCGGCTACGTTCTCGAATTCCTTCAGGTACGACCGGATTTCACAATTATCGAAAGGCCGCGGCCAAGGTATCTTCAACTTTGTGTTCGTAATGTACCACTTGTTGTGGCCGCAAAACACACTTAGCACGAAATCTTGTACATGTTATGCTGAAATGTAGGACTACGAACGTGCACACTCACTTGCACGGCTGACGTGTATTCACACATATTGAGAAGCAATATATTATGGTCCGTCCTAGTGCCACTTCCCCCATAGAGGGTATGCTTAACATGAATTAATTTAATGCTACGTATGGATCTAACTTTCATTGAAAAAGCTATTTAACGAACCTACTGTCTTCTGGCAAGTCAAAAGGGCAAAGCTAATTTCATAACGAGTAAAAATAATCCACTCAAATATGTGTCTTGTATGACAATACAATCCTTAGTGCGTAAGAGACTCCTATCGAAACGGAGCATAGTCAAGCTTACTAAAAACCTAAACGAACAGATTTCTAACACAGTGTGACTCACTGTTGCGGCTTCCGTGTAGCAAAAGGCTTGAAGGTGACATTGGTTGACTTTTCGTTCAGGTTGTACTGATCAATATCTATTTGCATTGCTTCATTTTTATCGGCGATGTCTGTGTAGAACGCGTCCGAGGCTTCCTGCATACGAATGATTGTTTCGAACGCTTCAAGAATTTGCCCCTGAAGATCGGAATAAATTTCTTTCAGTAGGGCTTGTTCCTGTGGTGAAAAAGAAATAGTTGTGTTTCAGTTGAGTGTAACAAAAGTCGACACTGCATACTTCCCAATACAAATCGTATTGACTGGGATTGAGACAAACGGCTTTCCAATGAGGTGTATCTAGTGTGCAAAGGACTGCAAGACTAGAAACATTCAATTTAGTAGTTGGATTCCTTTAAGTCGGTCACCTTCGAAAAGAAGCGATCGACTCAAGTTTTGCTCTTGTTAGAGCTTGTTAATAGTGAACATCCAAACGAATGGGACTGAGCTGTCGTGTATGAAGATTCGGTCGTGCCTATTGTGAGATCGTTGGCGCAGTAGTTAATACGATTACCCTCAAGAGGGCGTGGCCAGAGTTCCAATGCTGACCGTGATAGTAAGAGGCACCGTTGACGTGCTCTAACACGAACAAAACTCCAGTCTAATTCTGCTCTTTGAAAGAGGGTAATTGGAAAGTATATGGGAATGCGATAGCTGAGATCACTTGTGCATGATATTCAGTCCATATGAAAACTAAAAAATCGCCTACTACTCATCAGGAATTTAATTCATACTACTCATTAGTTTGCATTGTCCCGAGATGTTTATGTTTTCTACCGGACACAGCTGTCTTGGTAGGTCTACTGGCTGTCATCAGATGGTGCCACCCGACCGCAGGACGAGACCATATTTGAAAGATAGTTGAAAGACAGTTCACTTCTATTGACAGGGAGCTAAATTCTATGGTGTAAGCGTAAAACAGTATCTAAAAATGAACTCTACATGTTAGTTGATTCGAATAACCATCACTTTGTCAGGCAGTCACATTGACCGAATTGCACTGTTGCAGAATACTGAATATGTCGGTTAACAGTTACACCTGAAATGCAATGATGCTATGACAACTGTAACTGACGTGAACACTATTCTGTTGATTTTTGTAAAAAGCTGATGAAGTACA
This sequence comes from Paragonimus westermani, assembly GCA_008508345.1. Classification (NCBI taxonomy): domain Eukaryota; kingdom Metazoa; phylum Platyhelminthes; class Trematoda; order Plagiorchiida; family Troglotrematidae; genus Paragonimus; species Paragonimus westermani. The sequence goes on along the minus strand of QNGE01000361.1, from coordinate 182,809 downwards.
GTCGAAGTGCTAGCATCCGATAACAGATAATAGCTTGCTCTATCCGTGGTCTGGATAAAATCCCATCTGTGAGTAAGAAAGTTTTGAGAAAAGACTTCTCATATATGACAAATATTACATTCATGGTCCATTAATCCGTACGCAGTGCATGCGGGAGTTTGTTATGGTCTGCTAACATTTAAGGATGACCACAGATAGTTCGTCTTCTGACGCGCTGTACCAAGATTGCCGTCTTTGTTGGCCTTGCAACTTTTGTGTCATCATCCTTTTAGAACGGATTGTAGTTTGAGCTTTGTCATAGCTATCTTCCTCCAGGCATCCTGTAGTGTTATCATCATCATCATCATCATCATAGACAGCAATACATTAGTGGTTCAAACCAATGCTTAACTGCCACACAACCATGAAGAAAAACAAACCACCCTATATAGGAAGAGAGAAGGAAAAAAGAAAGGGACGGGAAGGGACCTAAATACTGAAAATAACTACGTCCAGATTCAAACACTCAACATCAACGTGCTTACACCTTTGAAACAAACAACCGAGCTGCAAGTGAGAGTAAGGCGTCATCAGCAAGACAGCTTCCTCACGGCTTTCACTGTCCCGCGTCATTAAATGCACTCACTTCACAAACAACTCGGCCATCTCGCCNGGTGGTCAAATAATTGAAGGCGGTTCACGTCTTCTACCCTGAGCAGCCAGGTCTCGCTGCCGTGAAGTAATACGGCCGTCACCGTTGTCTTAGATACGCGAACTTTAAGCTTCAGAGGAACACCCCTCAGTCGCCAGAGATGTCCCAGCTTAGCGAATACCGTCCTAGCCTTAGAGATATACGCTTCCATTCCATTCCCTACACCACCGACACCGCCGCTGATGCAGCTTCCCAGGTATACAAACCGGTCAACGATCTCCATGACTACATTATCTACCATCAAATCTATGTGATCACAGCAATCCTGCAGAAGCACTTTGCATTTTGAGGCTGCAAAGCGCATTCCGAATTATTTGGCAGAACACGAAATAGCGTCTGGCTTTGTTTGTGCTGCTCGAAAATTGTCAAACAGCAACACCTTTTTGTCAGCATAATCAAGATCGGTCAGTCTTCCATCAGGTAGGAGGTCCACGCCTGTAGTGTGATCTATCACTATACTGGTAGATACTTTATTTTGATAATATGAACAAAAGCAGCAGCATAGAAGACTCAGCATGTAGAGATAGATTTAAGTTAATGGTAAGGGAGCAGTCCTGACTTCGATTAAGAAGTTTGCTTAATAGTGTCAACGTGATGCACAGATTTGCAGTTGTTGCCTTAGACAGGTATGTTGGAATTGGCGGAAAGCACGCACTCAAATCTATGGTAACCGTATTCCAAATGTCGGAGGCTGGCCTCAACCTAGCATAATTTAGTTGGTTCGTAATCTGTATCTGGTTCACTGAGTGAGAGACAAGGTAACGCCGGATCGCTTTTCATATGGATATATCCCTATCCTCAATCTCATGCAGGAAGTGGCCATAATACTGACTAACAAACCCGTCGAATACCAAAAAGTTTTCTGCTGTACAAGGATATTTCCGATTCAGAGAACAGCTTTGATGAAACACTGTCGTGATTAGGGATATCAAACAACTGTACGGTTGTTCTTATCTACAAGCACTTCAGCCACATCTTCAAAGTCAGCTGGGAACGAATGATAGAACTATGCATTGGTTTTATAAGTGGAACATGAATTCCGACCGTCAATTAGTGTAAACACTGTTTCTAATCATGGGAAGGCGATTATAGGTCGGCGATGTGACAAACATTCGCGAGAAGCTTTCGAAAACATGCGTTACACATTGCCTACTAAATAAACTGATTGATGTGTCCACAGGACCGTACGGGACACAATTTCGTATGAAGGATCAATCAACTAGTAAGTAATCATTGGAGCATCACTAGAAAGGTGTCACTTTAGACCGTTGTCTGCGATACCACAGCTCAATGGTTTACCCGTTTTTTGAGAAAAACAGCGAAGTTCATAACGTGGAAAGTAGTATACGTCACAAGGCAAAACTTTTGTTGGTTGGTTCAAATCACAGACAGATCATAGGGGTTAATAAGTTCATACAAGGTGAACATGTTTCTCCAAGTACTAAGTCCATTCCATTGAGTCTGCAAGAAAATCACAGGCATACCTGAGAAGGACAAATAGATCTTGGGTGCAGTCAGATGAAACTGTGTATATATGACATTAAGAGTGTTCACAACCTGGAGTAAACTCTCTCGTTTTACCGAAAGTTGCTTGAGAGAACATTCTTCCAAAGTATGCCTCGACTTCTGATCATGAGCTACCCGAAGGAAGACAGATACTGTTGCTTTACAACAGTACGTATTAGGGTAATCCCTCAATCATTAGGCAACGTTTCCGTGGAACACATATGAAACAGGTTCCATAATCTTGCAAAAACTCGCAGAATGTTCTGGCTACTACATTTGCACCCTAAAATCATCTGCTTGAATTCTGCTGGTTACCGTTAATGTGTGCTGTTATCTTATCAGTTACAAGGCTTTCTAACGCTCGGTATGTTTTGTCTCTGAACTCCGCAACCATAACACAGCAAATCGACCAACGGCTCGTATGTTCAGAAGCTTTTACTAGAGTATATCACGTTCGACATTTAATGAGTACAATTGAAAGTTAAACAAACTGATACCGGTATCAAGGAGGTAATCTCAAGATCACACATTGAAGGTGGCGACCCGACAGAATCCACAAGTTTTCCCTCGCCTGACCTTAACGTCCCATACAACTCAATGTAACGCAGCGTAAGCTTATTGCATCTACGAATCAGACATTACCTGAAAAGCTGTTTTGGGTTGTATCCTAGTTTTTGGTTCCTGTGACGGTATCCTCTTTAAAAGCTACATAGAATAACTCAGCACAAAGTTGTCAACTTTTTCAAAGTATAACCTGACAGAATACATTTTCATTGTGTGGATAAACATACCACTTCTCTATTTTTGCCAGACCTACCACTAACCGTTGTGTACCGCCCTGACAGAACTTGTTTCTTCGTGAACCACTTTCCCAAACTGTTACTGATCGCAGTGTTTGGTAGTATTCCGTGGTGAGTGTGTTCTACTTATCTTGGAAATCTCAAAAGTAACTTCGATAGGCTTACAAAAGTAGTTTGTGCATCGGATAAAAAATTGACAGTGTTCCTCTAAACTTCAAACAATCATCGTCTTGGACTCCTTTGGACAAATGTTTCACAAACATCGAGATTTCTGTTGCTTTGTTTTTCTCTTGGTGGACCATTTGCTTTGACAAGTGATTTAATGACGTCGGTAGTTTGATGTAAATATCAGCCTAGTGGTACCCACACCTAATCATTGTCACGAAGAACCAATATGTAAGCTGGATATTCGTTAGTTTTAATTCCGTTGACAGATAGAAGAGATTGTCATATTACAAGCGTTACGTCGTTGACATTAATTTTCAGTCAGTCCAAGCAAATGATAGACAACCTGGTGCAAAGTCTAAATAGTTGTCATTCTAATAACGAGGTCACCTGTGAATTTAAGCTCGACGACTGCTTGCCATTTTTAGATATCCTAATAAGTCGTCGGGGGGAAGCCTTGGTTAGAAAAACTGTTTATAGGAAACCCACGTGGTCAGCAACTTCACATCGGTCCAATACAAACTAACACTAGTAAATACTCTGTTCACAAGAACAAGGCGAATCTGTATGCACGATAGCCTTGCGGAAGAAACAGATCTGATTACTTCTGTCTTACAATCAACTGGTTACCCGAAGGTTCATAGAGAGGCACAGTAGACAACTAGTATCACCGGAATAGATGCTCACTGTAGAGAAAAAGAGGGTCTACAGAGAGTTGCTTTTTGAGGGCGATTATATCATGCATCAAACAACACAGCGATTGTGAAGTTCAATTAATTGAACGTTCGTTGTAGCTGAACTCTGTGTAATCGCTCGGACCCCGAAGTTACCAGTGCCTTCACTCAAAGAAGATAAGCCGATCTGTGCCGTTTCATACAGTGTTCACCAATTTTTATATAACTACGGAGAAATTTACATAGGCAGAACCAAGAGATGCTTGAGCTCCAGAATGAAGGAACATATACCTAAATGGTCCGTGTTACTGGAGAGTGGCAATGTTGATGAAACGCGTAAACAGTCAGTTTCCTCAATCGTTAGAAACGTCCTGATCACCGGTCACGCTATCGAGCCATTTTGTGCATTCAGAATCCTGTTATGTCATTCTAGCTCGAGATTCTTAAGTTTTACTGAAGTAGTGGCAATCAATCGACTAAGACAAGCTCTCTGTTTTCAGAAGCAACTGCTCGTGAACCTGACACTACCCTAGATTTAATGAATTATCCTAACCCACTTTTTGAATATCTGCCCCTCTAGTTGTTTGCTATATAAAAACCCGTCCATGTTATTGCAAATTTGTTATTGATGAGTCAATACGAAATGCTTGCATCTACCAATTTTCGTGTTCCAGCTGCTTTGGCTGAAAACATGTTAATCAAAAGGGTCGGGCTGTTTGCCTTCCTTTGTTTCAAATTTCGTAGGGATATTTCACAACACGTAAACCGTCCTCATAATTTTGCAGAGACCAATTGTAACGTGGTGTTCGATAAAATGAGCGAATAATTAAGGAAAGATTCTAGTTATCTTCTACATAATGATATGGGGCTGTAGCCTGTAAAAATACGTTTCCCCGTAGCCTAGATTACGTGTTAACAAAATTTAATGAAAAATTTGTCTATCGGATAAGTTAATCGCGGGATGGCGATCAAATTGTCCATAATCTGTACCTTCAATTGCAACATCGCCATTATCATTCATGAGAGTAGCAATTTAGCAGTGGGGCATACTGATTAACTTACGCTTTTTAGTTCCGTCTCAACCGGATCCAAAACGTACTCGTTTTGGCTTCGATGATCCAGATGGGTCAGGGCTTCAGTGTTCACTTGTTGTGCATCTGACAGTTTGACCAGATAATCCTCGGTCAAATGCTTTGCGTTCCGCAAATCAGCCATACGCTCCTTTAGTCTCCGGAGTTGATTGGCTAGCTCATCCCGCCATTGACGGGTGTTCCAAATACAGTCGGCTAATCGATTGTTCGTGTTATATTGGTCAAACCTACAAATAGAACAACCATGAATATTATGTACAACTAATCGGGTGGATCATGAAATTATACGTTTTATGATAGCGCATGATGAATAATGGGGTTCTGAAACTTAAAGTCATGTTAGTCATATACATATATCCATAATCCTTGATATCAGATCCTAGTGTGGATTTGAGACGTCACAATAAATCACCCACTACTCAGCGCATGCCATTTTAAAGTAATTATATATGTATATATAGGTATCGATTCAGAATTTCAACGCTACTCATAGATGGCCAAATATAAAAGCTGTCCGGATGCACCTCGCCGCATCTTCGCGAGTGCATATTAAAGTCCATTTGTATATCAATACGAGAAAGAAAACAGGATATTAAAGAAAGCCAACTGTCAGAGTTCGCAATTACCATGATTATAATGATGGTGGCAACCCTACAAACAATTTTTAAGTCCAGAAACAGCTTTTTGTAGCGTTGTCGTTGCCTTGATAATGTTTGTGAACTGTTCAGTGTGACATGAGGAAATACGCTGCGAAATGTAAGCATTTCGTTTATTCTCGTCAGTCGATTACATAAAACATTCAGTTATATAGGTTCAGTGTATATCAAAAAACAGTTAAATTCACGAACGTCTTATAGGTACGGTCAGGAATGGATAAACGGTTTCATTGCTGCGGCAACGAAATTAACTGCGCCGGCCCGTTTTGTCAACAGAAACATAGCGCTTGACGCTTGGTCAGAAACGCCTCGGAAAAGGCCAAAATTTTAGGGTTACAATTGTTTGACAGAACCTCAAACGTCTTGTGTTCGACGACGTTGGATTTCTCTTGGATGTTGAAGTGCTGACCCTCGTTGATTCATTGTCTACACTAGTCACTTTTGGATATGTCCTGCCTTCCTCTTTCGTAGGTTTCAGTCCGTTCTGTCAGCGTATGAGTCACCGCAACTGCTGATGCAATGGTAGATGACATGACAAGCAGAGTTTTCTTCGAAAGAACTATTGGGGTAGTGGAGACTCATTCTGTGGGTGGAAATTAACGAGCGCAATTCCGTTGCGGGACGAGTGTGACCAATGGAGGATCTCAAGTGCCGACCTATATCAGTAATGTTGTGTTTTCCTTTGTGAGAAAGTTTGTGAACCATAACGGCTGGCCTTCTCTGTTATCTCGTTTACTTCCTGGTATAGACACATAAACTGTTTTTGCGTGCACTTGTACATGCAGCGAAATTTCTGCGGACATGATTCGTGCAAAATTTTTTGATTGCAATTACTAATTGGAGAAAAAGGCGTATAAACGAACATGTTTTCTTACATTTGTCTTCACACATTCACACCCATCTAGGGTGACTAAAGATTTTCATCTACACATCGATTGGAACAACGCCAGTGGTCATTATTTTAGATTCCCCGATCACATCTTGATCGTTTGTTGGCTGACCGGTGCACGTAGACCTGTTTGGGCCGGGTGAAGCTTACGAAAGTATTATCGCATGTTGAGTGCTCAATCAAAGGTCGTAAACAGCACAGCACTCTGTAATGCCAGAGCGGATGGAATCACGTTAAATGACTAGGTATTGTGCAATCAAAGTTGGCTTATTCAAACGCTGTGCATACCTTAACCTCAGATGAATTGGATCGATGGTTTACTTAAGTGAATTAACCAACCAAACACGGTGACGTTGTAGACCATAAAAAACATCGTCAAAAGAATGACCATTTACCTTGTTTTTCTAATATAAATCTGACTGATATACTGGCCAGACCTTCTCACCACTTTGTGAAACAGTACCAACCACATGATAAGTTGTTGAAAGGGTATATTCATGGGTCTAAAAACCTCGTGATGAACGCATACGAATCAGCTAGATGACCCAAACCTTTCGCAACGTTTAGACTGTCTGGCAGAGACTACTGAACCAGTAGAAGAAGAAGTGTACTCGTTGACGATTTGAAAAGGTCCGTGATGGACGTCCCGCTAATTTGAGTACCAAGACACACCCACTGGTTTTCACTCCTCCACAGATTGTATTTACTGAGAAAGGCATCATCCTAAACGAGGTAGAATAAGCTACTAGTGATAATAATGTTAATACACGCGTGGACATCATAGTTAAGTTCAAATTTGTAGTCCTCTGTAAATTCAAAACTTCCGCTGCTTAGAATGAACTCGTTGGGTGATTTCACGTGGTGTGACCAATGAACTTTCCGAGCGATTAATCTGTCACCTTGAAAAAGAACTCATGTGTAAATTGAATAAGATACATACATTCTTGGTCAGGTTATCGTATATATATATATATATATATATATATATATATATGATGTCTCAGGCACAAAGATATCTGCCCCACAGTAACAGCATGTACCGGGCCCAACTCTCATTAGAATGACAGAATACGTCGGCGTTGTGAAAGCAATTTCGGATTTTACACTTCTACAGTGTACGTATTCCACCATGCGTTTCCCTCAGTTATATGCCTACACACACATGAATTCCTCCGGCTCAATGTTTAGTTGAATTCTGTGTTCGCTTTTCATCTCAGTAAACTCATAGTGACAAATTCACTTGGATATACCCGTCTTTCTTCCCCTTACGGAGCTTGCCTATTTTCTGGCAATAGATCGAACATCGTGAAGTATTCGTGCACTGTCTGCGATATCAACATCACACTCGTTCTTATTATAAGTTATTATGTCGGCCGGTTTTATTTTCAGACTCTCCTGTAACTGACAGCTTCTGTGAGCTCCTGATAAAAAGGTGCCATCTTGTTATTCTTCAAGTTTCAGTTCAGGAACTGTTTTTTTGAGTTGTACAAAACAGGGGCACTCAAGTGTTGGTTTACTGCGAAATTCTAAAACTCTCCTGACACACCACTACGATTGGAACGTACAGTGCCTATGGACTGTTGTGTTACAGTGAATTACGTTTGAAACAGGACACAAACTGGTTAATAATTGTTGACCTCAGTGTTGTATGCTTTGTCCAACGAGTCCGAAGTGAATTGGATAATGAAAATATTAAGCCACGGCACATTCTCTGAAATGTTACTGATATGCCCAGAAATATGGGGATGTATTATTTCAACTTTTCGGCGACTACCTGAAACTTGATGCCTATCATCTCTTCTCATAGACATAAACTTTTCGGTATTGATATGTTCGCCGAGTTTGGCATTTAGGTTGCAAACGTTTCATCACCAGGCGAGGTGACATCATCAGTGAAACGTTTGCAACCTAAATGCCAAGCTCGGCGAACATATCAATACCAAAACCATCAACCCGAGCTACAAACAACAGCACCACCGCTGTTCCCAACCATCAGAAAAACTTTTCGTTTAGTATTAACGAAAGATGATGTCAGTACGTACTTCTACAGTGAAACCTAAATGATTTGACCATTTCTGTCACAAATCGTTACGTATCTGTCATTTTTCATTTGATTCATCCAGGTTCTTTATCAACTCGAATTTATGTCGCCGGTTCACATAACTGGAATCGTAATACTTTGTCATGAAATAGGCGTGCGAACAATTTCCTACTCTACAAAACTTTGATCCAGTCGTTTCGACTCTATAAATCGTCAGCATTCTGTAATCCGATAAAAATAACCTGGTTTATTCAAAAACACTTGAGATTCAACTGGTTTAAGCTAACTCGAATTACATAACCACAAGTTCATTGCCTCCAGGCGTCTAACATAAATTAAGTCTGTTTCGATGCATTTTTCCACCCTATGCGCTCCTTGAAGAGAATGACAACCTTTCCCTGTCAGGTTCATCGATTTCTCCTGGAACCATGACTCCCTTAATATCTGCTCTATATGGATGAAGACAGAACAACAGAATACCCACCGTTCTTTATGTTGAATGGATTGATCTAATCCGGAGATCACTCGCATAGCACTCTGATCGCAGGAACCGTTCGTTCAGTCACATAATCGAATCCAAGTTATGTATACTGTCATTCAATCAGTCTTCCCAGACAGACTTGTGTTGGCTTTGTCTTTTCGTTGTTTTATTTTCGGCCAACCATTTCCACGAAAATGTTTTTCCTGTAGCGGTGGACTTTCGCTGTGTACTGTGTAATGTTAGGTGAAGGTCATTTGAGCGTCATGGCGACAGCTCATTAGAAAGGTGAACAATAGTTCATCATGTGAGACGTTTGATGTCCAAAGCTAATCTCGTGTAACGTTTGTCACGGTTATCGGTGTTTATATCCATTATCGAAACACCTTCGGGAATTAACAAAATACCAACTACCTCTGGTTGGTCTTACAGTAGAACCGTTGTGTCAACCTCCCGCGAAGTTGGAAACTAGGTATAAAACATCGCATTAAAAAAACTTAAGACAAACTGCAACACTACCACAAGTCAAAGAAGTTCTATAATGTTTCAATCTAAAAGGTAGTCTGAAGACCGTTTTGTTCGTTTCACAGTGAAATAATTTGGATGACGATTGCATAAGCATCAACGTAATCGCATCACGAAACTTGATTGAATTTCTAGCCGTTTTCCTGATTCTAACTAGCTCTTGAATCCCTATTACAGACGAGTGCATGTATTCCTCCAGAATTTTTCTGATTATAATTTTTTTCCTAAGTTATCTACTTGTACAAACCAATTTGTTTTTCCTGTTTATTTGGTTGATGGCAATAAATTTAGTTCAAATCCAAAGTGACTAGATCCTTCAAGGAACACTGATAAACCGATCAATTTGAATGAGTTATGGTTTCTTACAAGTTATTTGCGCATTATTTTGTGTCCATATACAGTTCTGGCAAAACCACCCAGTCACTGTTAGCTCTGCTGTTCGTGAATAGTTTCGCATGTGTAAAACGTTAATAACTAGATTTATGTTGCTGAATTTTCTGAAGACCGATGCCGTTTTGTGGTAATTTTCTCGATAGTCTACTGATATTTTCAGATGTTTTCTTTTTTACAAAAATTTCACTTGATTTATAAATGTTCTTTTCTGTGATTATTAAGTGGTAATGGTAACATTAATAATGACTGAATTCATACATTTACAGATCTCGCAGTAGCTCAGTTGTAAATGTGCTGACCACCAACACATGCGACGCTGCTTTGAGTCTTGATTAACTTGGTTAATTTAAACAACGAAATCGAAAGACCGGTTTCGCAAGATGGTAGTACCATTTCGTATGTTCTGGTCAGTTGCTACACATAACAGCGGTGAAGTAGACTGACTGAGTGGACTGACGCAGGTCATCCAACGGAAGTACAATGTAGCTACCTTACATTTACTCAGTCGTAAAAAGTCAGTCACACTTCATCACATTAAGACCCGAATACCAGAGCTCTCCTGTTCACACTGTATCTACCAGTTTGCCTGTTGCTGCGATGACCTGTACCTTGACGTTTATACTAAGTGATCGATCCGTGCTCCTTAGAATGAAGGAAGACGTGCCCAAGTATATCGAGGACTTGTTGTTTGGTGTGACCCGGCGCAAGCTTCGCATGAAGTAAAAGCCAGTACGTCCACCTCTTTATTAAAGTCGATATCGGTTGATGTTCGGTTTGAAGTCAGAGCATAATGCTTGGAAGTAAATCTGAAAAAACTGTCTGCTCGCATGTTTGATTGTTTGCCGTGCATGCCATTTGGTTTATGTGATCCGAAGTACAAATAATCCTAAACCATCGTATGATGTGTTCTTATCCTAACAGTCTGTTTCTCGAAATTGCACTTACAGTTTGTCACCTACTCCAACAATCTTGTTCTTGTTGTTTATCACTGACACATAATTGACTGTCAACGAAACCATAAATCAAAATCGGATCCACCCGTCACCCTTGTCGATACAGATGATTGAATGTCATGGAAGCATGGTCGAAGAAAAGTGTTGTTAAGATATTAATCGAGAGGGATGCAAATTATCCCTGTAATTCCTACGTTGAAAGTCATTTAATCAACCTCAGTGCGTCTACACTTTGCCGACGAAAGAAAACCAAAGTAAGAGGAATCGCCGAAGAAGCTTTCTTTGATTTTCGCTCCACCGCCTCACATATTACGCTCAATTCATAAACAACGAAACCATTTACGCAAACGAAAAAAAGTAACTGCCATTCATTCATTCGAAACAGTCATCAATCGGATCAAGAACTAGTGTGACTCGAGCAGCCACCCATTATAACAGTGACGTGTAATAACCTACAGGAGAAAAGTAGTATTACGGAAAATTTGTAAATCAAAGCTATTTGCAGATCAAGAGAACCGGAAGTGGTGGACGCACACACACGCATATTGTCATCTCGTGCAGCGTTTCTAGCCAATGAATTTAATGAGCTCAAGGGTCCCAACGTGGCAGGTGGCCCCTAATCATTCTACTCAATGGACTAGTCAGGATCTTCATGCCTCATGACCAACCGTTGCACTTCACGTTGAATAGAGTCCTATGCGGAAATCGTTCCGCTGACATGCACAGTACGTGACTAATCATCACTGACTATACAGCCTCAGTTGCCAGCTGACTGATCGTGTATCCTGGGGGTTCCCATATGTGCCCACTCTATCTTCCAATGTTTTGTGTAAGAAGTTAGGTAAAACACTGTCATGCTAAAAAGTGAAGATAATCACCATCCACAGTTATTAACTTGTCAATGACTGTTTGTATTCTCACTGACTGTGTCATTGATTGGCCACTCCTCATTTTGTTCCAAGGAGCTGGGAACTCTGCTAAGCATATTGGCATCACGAACAAAGTTTTTTTAATGGACATGCAATATTTCCCTTATAATCTGAGTGTCTCACACAGACGCTAGCGAAGGATGAGCAATAGGGAATTGATTTTTCTGAACTAAGTCACCCTCACAGCTGTTAACACCTTGTGCACTGGACCACACATTTCTTGTCACAATTTTTTGGAAGGGAAAAATTTCTGTCGAAATGAGTTGGGGAATAATCGTTAAGTGATGTTTGTCATATATGTAATCAACAGAAATTTGGGGATTCAGGTTATTTCAAACCAAACACCACCAACAGTTGATCAACGCCTTTGCAACCGGATAAACCTATCAGTTAGTCAACGATGAAACGCAGCAACCGACTCGATTTTCTTCCTTATTACACCTCCTCAGTAGTGCGTATCCTCATACGAACCTGAATTTACACATCGGTCCTTGTGGTTGTGACACTAGCATGATAACCACAAAACAAGTAACTTCATGACAGTCACAAACAAACGATCATTCGCAGCTTCCTGTGAATGGTGTTTATTTTGTCCGAGCGTTTGAAAGGACTAAACACAATCGCTTTTTCTAGTCCAGATCCCAATTTCTCATTTGGGTTGGAGCTACTGAATTCACTGAACCAAATCGATACGTTTTCAACTATTGACACAAGTTCGGAGATTCAGATTATGTGTAAGTCAAACATGATTTTAAGTCTCAAACATGTCTGTAGACCTAAGTTATGTAATCAGAGTAATGTTCTGTCTACACAACTGTATACTCAGTCGATGGACCATTAGTATTCTTGTCTGTTATAATCTTGAGTGTTACTGGATTACAGCAAATAAGCTGACACTTACTTGCGGAATAAAATCATGCATGTTGTATTGAAATCATTAGCCTGTATATAGCCCAGATTACTGAATAAACTTCGAATGGCTACACAACCGTCAACCTGCATTTGAATGTGGCCTTGCAAATATTGCCCAATGAACTGGGTGTATACCTGTGAATGTAAGTCCAGCTTGGAACTTTATTAGGACAAGCCATCTTTACAGTCGAGGCTCCAGATAAAGTTGACATCATCAGCCAGGTAAGACTTATTCAATGATTACAGTGCTTTAGAAAACCGAGGGCTACTGCTGACGGAACAACAGGTAGCAAGCTGCTCACCTTACGAAAAAACGTACCTGCTTGTAACACCGGGTTCGCCGTTACAACTTTATCAGGGCAGAAAGCAAACATTTGTTGTCATGTGTTAACATTTTGCTTACTCCCACCAACCACAAATGTGAATCATGTGGGTTATGTATGGCAAGCAATCAGAGATGGACAGGGGATTGACAGGCATACGTTCACATCAAGTGTTACTATGACCATCAGGTTATCGTCGCAGAATATATTACTACGAAATAACGTCAACTTCGTGAGGTTAACATGTCCGTAAATAGGTGCTGCTCAAAAAGAACTTAACGGCTTTGAAGAAACTCGCGTCGAGTTTTAGAACTTTTTCAGAGAAACCGCTCGCCACACTAAGACCAGGACTCTTCGATCTTTATAAAGTTCTCTCATACGATGAGCTAATATAAGGGTATATCGTGTGACGGTTTAAAGCATATACATAATCTCTCGTAAACCCAGTTACAACAAGCGCACCTGGATGTCCTCTCCTCTGGGCCGAATTTCAACATATCATCTAAAGAAGTTAACATGTTCAACGCGCAAGTTCAATTTGGATCTATGTACGACCAAGCGGAAGATCTGTCGCGAACGTTTTCTAATGAAACGGGCTAGCCCCATGCAATGTTGATGAATATACCTAACCAATTTTTATCAGCATCCATTCACCAGTAATGCTGTGATGAACATGAACACTGTTACACCATGATTAAATTTTTCAGAAATGTAGTTCCCTTTGCTTCCATAGCCGGATAAAACCTCTGATAATGTCACCATGATTGAGGACAATTAAAAGAACAAGAAAAGTTTAGGGAGGATGAAACCATCGAAACTTACACCACTGGGAAAGCAACTCTAGATATTGTTGGTGCACGGTCATACCTCTGAAAATCAATATGACGCATGAAATCAGTTGTGACGGAAACACCGTGAATACAGAGTTCACCAAAAGCACACAAGGATGGAACATCTCTGCGACCAACTTTGTGTATGAACAGTCCAGCACATCATAAAGTTGCTCAACGGCTTGTTGACATCCTACATCCCGTTCGCAAATTGTCATCCACGCCGTCGACTTAAGGATTTTTTGAATTAGCGGAAACATTAAAACGCGTGTCAGACAGTTCCCGAGACATGTATTCGATCGACATTAGTCATTTATCACAAAGTTCCCTTCTCGTGAGACAGTCGAATTTTTGTGTTTTCGTTTGTAATCAACATTGTACTATGGGTATTCCTCTTGAATGTCCTAACTGATTGTGTACACAAAATATTAACTTAAGCTTTGACGGACTTCCTTATGGACAAATAGACAGAGTGGTCATGAGTAGTCCATAAGGTCTGACGTGAGCCAACAAATTCTTGGGAATGATAGGACGCAAAGTCTCAGGTGAAATTACCAAAACCCTACTGTATACACAGCATTTCAATGATATTTTGATTTTCGTCAGAATTTTTCATTTTGATTTGCCCTTATATTTTCTTACCTACATCCATCCGAACCTATATTTGTCGCTAAAAGGAAGGGTATATAACGCCTGTGTGGGTTCCATTTTGCTGTATGGTTCGGAAACGTGGCCTGTTCACAAAGAAGATATCAACAGGCTTGCTTGGTTTGATCATCGTTGTCTCCGCAAATTGGCCCACATTAACTGGACTGATCACGTGAGCAATGTGGCAGTTCACCGGCGCGTATTCCGGAACGCTCGAGATGCGCGATCAGTCGGTCAACTAACTACGTTGCACAGTTTGTGATGGTTGGGTAGCCCATTGGGCTTTAAACTTGCAGATATAATTTTAGGAATGACTGAATTAAAACTATCTGATGCTATAGATGGTACAAACCTCTATAAGCAATATGTAGATGATATTTTAATTTTCACTACCACTATTCATTTTGCTTCACTCCCGAACCGCTTCAATTTCGTTCATCTTAATCTTTCTGTTTCCTTTTCAAGTTGACTATCACTCACATTTGATCGCAGCGTTCGCATTCAGATAGACTTTCCAGCCAGCCTCTTTCGAAAAGAAGCACTAGACTCGAGTTTCGCTCTCATTAGAGCTCGTCAGTAGTGCATATCCTTGCCACGGCCGGGATTTGAACTCCGGACATTCCAATCATGAGGCAACCGTGTTAACCACTGCGCCATTGACCTCACATTAGGCACGACCGAATCATCAAATCTGAACGCTCAACCACTCTCGCTTGTGAGCAATGATCAGGTTGCCCGATCGTCTCGAGAGGAGACACAGTTACTGCCTGTTAACTCCAATCGATAACCCCGCGATTAGGACTTCCGAGACAGGTCGAGATCACAGAACTCATTAAACCTGCAAGGCGATATTTTAGATTAGTTTCCGATGAGGAGGAAACGAACAACAGTTCATCTTTTCTAGACATTCCAATTACCAGACGGCAGGATGGCTCATTACAACGCTCAGTGCACCTCACAGCCACTTGGAGCGGTCAGTATTTGCAGTTCTCTTCTTTTGCGCCTATTACTCACAAAAGAGGCTTGGTACGAACCTTGTTTCATAGAGCCTGGGAGATATGCACCGACGACTGTTTACAATGAGAAGAGGCGAAATTAAGAAAGGTATGCTCGCAAACGGATACCCTGAGTAGTTCGTCAATGTCCACAACCAGAAAAGACTGACAAAGACTGTCGTGAGTACGGTTCCCAAGAAGCAGGTCTTTTTAAACCTACCATTCAAAGGCGATCATATCACAACCGACGTAAGTCAAAAATTACAGTCTGCTCTAACTCGCAAATTCCCTGCTACTGAATTGCTATTTCTACTCACAACTAGGATTGTCACTCAGCTTATTCGTAATCGTGACCTACCGAAATGTTCTGTCTCACATGTAATCTATCAGTTCACTTGCAGTTGCGGTGACATCTATATCGGCAGAACAAATCGATGCCTACGACAAAGAATGGCTGAACATATGCTTAAGTAGTTGATACACGCCATGACGCAACGGACATTGGCAACAAAACGACTGAGACGAAATCCGACCTCATCCATCACAAAGCACATCAAGGAAACAGGTCACTTTGTTGACCCAGCCAACTCGTTTCAAGTTCTGTTGCGTAATCAGAACCTCAAGCTGCACGCGGTCTCCTAGGCAATGTTGATCAATACTCACCGTCCGGCTTTGTGTGTGCATAAACTGTTGACTCACGCAGCTTTTCTGTCCTGAAACTGACGACAATCTTTGCTTCATGTAAACCCAGTCGTTGAATGTTTTTCACTGTGTTGTTAACCGCATGTCCTATATATTCTAATGTTTTACGTTCGTGACTAAAGAGAGTTAACAAAATGTTAACATCTCGCGATGTATGTCTTCTATCGCTATTGGTAAAACGTTACCGGCAAGTGGATATCCGGAAAAGTTCCCAGGTATTCACAGTGTGATGAATAAATGAAATGAGCCGGTTGAAACAGCTCAAAGGAGAAACAGTTGGTAGACGACCTCAAGTAGGAATCGACGTCTTCTCTATGCCGTATGTAGGCGGCTGCACAACTACGCTCGGTCTAAACCACCAGAGGACCAGCTCTACACGATTGCGAACGCAGTTTTTCTAAATATTCCATCTCTCATGTTATCTACCAGTTTATCTTCAGTTGTAATAATTTTTTTGGTCAGAATAGATCAATAAATACCTCAACGAGTCAGAGAACACTTCCTGGAGTGTTTGGAACAAGTGATGATACAACAGTTTCAAACTATTTAGAAACCTCATGATAACAGGTCATCAAGATGACCTAATTAGATCATTGAAAGTGTTGTTACATTATTAGAACCCAAAGCTATTGGTCTTTAGCGGAGCTATACTGATCGGAGCTATGTGTAAGTAGTGGGATCAACCCATCGGTTTACTGTGATGTTGATGACACAGTACGTGGTGTGATTGCAAGGGTATCTATACGCTGTCTATCTCTAACTGTCTGCCGTACACAACCCAAATGTGTTACAGGTGGGATTGACTGCAACACACGTCGTCTCTGTTTAGTTTAAATACCTCCTCGTATTTGAAAAACAGAATGGTTTACAAAGTGCTGACATCTTAAGTTTGACCGTACCATTGCAAAAAATCGTGAACTTTATGAATTGGACACTTTTTCTATCCACCTTTTTCCATTTAAAACCAACTAGTAATTTGTTGCGGATGAGCATTACTCATAAAATAGTACGATTTTGTGTTTGAATGTAGTTACTTTGTGTCTAATGTGAGACCAACTTTGAAGTGACCAATACAGTTGCCTTGAAGAGAAACTACTTTACTTAATGGTTCTGAAAAAACGAAACTCAATTACAGTGCTTCTTTTCAGAAAAGTTGATGAAGCTCCTTGAGAATTTCACAGCGGCAATCATCTGCAAATGTTGTGCAATCGATATTTTATTCCGTTGGATCTATCCGTTAATTTTGTGCTACTTAAACATTTTGCCATTGTATCATTGACTCATTGTCCTTCCCCAAGGTGACTGGAGCAGTACACATAGTGATCTATAACTCTTTCCATGAAGTGACAACAAGCTGGACATTAGTAAATTGAAAACTAGAAGTGTAAATTCCCATGGTTGCAGCCCTCATATTCTAGCTGCCGCCCGAGCGCAAATAAGAAATAATCTTGTAAATCATCAAATTTAGTTATCTAATTCTGATTGTAGGTTTTCCTCTTTTTCCTTAAATTAAAGTAGCTCGTCAAAGTGGTACAATTATGGGGTGAATAAGTTGCTTTAATTTCTCATGTAACATGACTGTTTACAAAGTGTAGACGAACAGGTAAGAGTGCTGATTACCATTACAATGGCACGGTTCTAACTTATCGAAATATTATTGTAGACAGATTTACCGCTGTGAACACAGAGATTTTTGCTACAATGCCGTCCACCTATCTACATTAGCGGGAAGTGAATTTAAGCCAGTTGGTTAACAACCGAGCAACTAATTTCAAACACTCTGCTTGTGAAACATCCGCTAGATACAAGTCCCATTGTCATAACGGTCATCAGTAAATTAGAGGTGTAGAAAATAGCCTCTACAGGCATTACTACAAAACTGACTAGCAAAGGTTATTCGTTCTTAACACGTGCCTTACTGCAGCGATCACATATTTATGTGACACTCCTGAGATTATTTAACATCCCTACCAATTTCACATTCGTCGGTGTGCACGCTTAGTATTTCAGACTTATCTCGACACATCCTGGAGTACAGCCGTAAATAAAAGGTAACACCATATTCTCAAGTTTGAGCTAAATTCGTAAGCAGTCAGCAATTCAGTCGTGTTCTAATGTCTAGTCGTGCTGCAGGAACCAGCAGAGCAATCTGGCCTTGCAAGAGAGAGGAGGAGCTATTACCAGGCATGTTCTAGTTTACCTAGCCTACACCGTATTCACGGCTTCCTCCTGGCCTATTAGAACAATATTCTCCCGATAAAAAAAGATGACCACCGTCTTTTTCGAAAAAGTTTAACTCTTAAGCTTTTTCGTGGGCAACACTTCAACGTTTTATCTTAAGTTTGTATACATCAATTTTTCTGCTGTTCAGGTGTGACTAGAATCTCCTTGATAAGTCATCTGTTCTGCTGTTAACAGCAATTTGTCAGTAATTCACCAAGTCAAAGAAATCAGCCAAGACAAGCAGAAGTGGATAGTGAAACTACGAAATTGGCTACAACCCATCCGATATTGGTATAAACGACATTTAAGATAGCGGTTTGAAGCTCATAGCCAAATTACTGGGATGGAACTGCTGTTTCTGACTCTACACCGATTTGCCGTCCTCAGTATATGTACTGAATCAACTACAACCGAAGGATGAAACTAGTCTCATATTGAACGACCCAAGGCATACAACCTGAAGATGCACAATTAGCGTAGTAGAGAGGAAGTTCAGAAAAACAGCCCGGATCTGTGTTGACTGTTGTTGACTGCGTTGGTCTTTGTTAACGAAATAAGGGTGTCTAAATCGTCATCGTGTTGTTTACTTGGCTTTTAGCCAAGACGCTAATAAGTTTAGAGTAACATTCGGTTACGTCTACGGCGCAAGACAACACGATGAGTATAAACGCCTGGATGCACTTAAGTGTTTATCAGCTTTTCTGGCTTCTTTGTAGTCAGACTATCCATCATTCTCGACCATGTCCTGATCGTGGAACGTTTTCATATTTCTAACGATATTTATGTTCGTTTAATATCCAGATGACATGGTTATCCTCCTTTTCATTCCGCAACGTAGATTATCTTTGGAAAGCTGGAGGTACTCTAAAGAAAGCAATTGACGTCGCAAGTAGATTTAGGCAGACTATTGAGAGCACAAGTATTTATCAGATACATGTCTACGACACGTGTAGGCTTAGCGCAACGGAACACCTACAAAATGAACATTAATCTTTACGGCTGTTGATACAGTGACCAACCATCAAAATTCCAGTGATATACAGTAAATTACCGTTGTTTTTTGATAGCCTTTCTCTGTAACTTGGCTGCATTCCGTTGCAGCCACGGAAATAGCACAAAAATTAGGCAACAGACTTATTGCAGGATCCTTGAGAAACTTGATAACATATTACATAGTATTCGATAAAAAACGCACAGGTTTCTCATGCAGTGTGACTTTCATGGTTTCCACATTTTGTCATCCAGCGATTCCCTGAATATTTTAAGGATCTTAATCGCAAGGTTGAATTTCATTTTGGTTGTACTGTATGCATTCTGCCAGACACGCATTGTAGACGGTGTTTTAACCCAACACAGTTTGTTTTGATGACGTTACCTATTTTACGTAACATGTGTTTGAACTTCCCTATATGCGGTCGTTTACTGTTCCAAAGGCATCCCACTCGCGTTAGTTTGATAGATGCGTAAAATATTTGGAGTTAGACGCGCCTCATTTAGTCCTCGTCAGTAATGCCGGTGAGCCTCATCAGGAAAGGCGGTGGCGTGAATTGCTGCTCATTTCAACTATGACCTGGAATGAACTGAAAGAACAAAAATTCACCAAGGACCGCAAAAAGTGTTTGGGCAGAACTTATCAGATTAACCCAAATGTACGCCAATGTAAGTTTCACGTATTTTTCGTCTTCGACGATGTTTCCAGTCAGCAGCTCGTGTGGTCACGACGGTCCCAGCATGGGAATCGACACCTTGTTTCTACTCATTACCTCGCATTTTGTGGCCACTACGTCCCTTGATTACTTTACTAGTGATATTAGTAAATAAAGCCGTATGGGGAAGCCACCCAACTATTTTGTGAAGTGCGCGATCCAACCACTATAAATCAAGCAACCCGACTGGTCGAGCAGTCATTGACGTCCTTTGAAGTACATATAAGTGGCACTCACCGAGCTTCCACTTACTCTGTTCTTCTGGCTACCGCCATTGCATTTCTGCTAATCTATTCTGTATGGTTGCTTCTACATATGCTGACTACGAGGAATCAGTTAATCGGTGTGTTCTTCAATTCATCCATGCAACTCAGTTTATGCAGCAGACGTCTCTGTTTTGGTGACATTCAATCATTATTCATTTCTTTGACATCATCCGTCTCCTACTACTCTGATTTAAGGTGCGCTAAAATCCAAAAATTAAGGTTAGCGCGCAAGTAAATCTCAGGTGATTCTTTCTGTTCTTCTTGCTGCCTTTATCACTCGGAGAATAAGCTACAGTTAACGACTTACTATCAATTGCAACATATATCCTCAGTAAGTTGCAGGCTTTTGAGAGGCAGCAGTGAAGAATTTAGGGCGACAAGTAAAAAATGTGTTTGTCGTGGCAAACCCGTCAAAATAACCTATACCGCAAAGTAATTTCTACTTTTTTTGCTTTCATTTGTGATTATTACACGAAACTTTTGTGCCGTTTGATTTTAAGTTTTGTTTTAATGCACCAGTTTTGACCGATTACTTACATACCAAATTGGCTCCGATCTATAGAGATAAGTGAGAGCTGTTCGGTGTCAACCCCTGTTTGCAAAAAGAAGTAGTTTATGCAGATTAATTTAAGTGGCAGAACTAGTTGCTAAGTCAAATCTATAGATTGATCATTCATTTGCTATGTATGCTGGTAAATTTCCTTATCTAACAAAACATTTTCCCCGTTTGGTGTTGAGTGGCAAATCGTCAACATAAAACTTCACAGCAAAAGTAATTTGGTCGTATTCTGGACGTACTGCTGGACGTACCAGTTTGCATTGGGTGATTAATCGAGTCATAGGAAGAAACAAAAAGGTGGAACACCGGCAATTCTGGGATCAGTAAGCTGTTAATAGCCACAACTTTCTGAAGACCCCGTGGACACTTGATCACTCCAAGAACATGTAAGGTTGTCTGAATATGATAAATTCATTGCCATTTTTGTCTGGCCGGCTGTTTGTGTGGTATGTTCTGCCACTATCTTGAAATCGCTTGCAACCAGCTGTCACTGCCGTTAAACGCTGAACAACTAGATATAAAATTCGTCCTGCCTATAGGCATGGTCGGTTATGTTCGGGGATGTAAAGTTGTCTATAACACAATCATTTGCGGTCGACATTTACTGAGGGCCAGCGAAATCCTCCAATGTTCATGGGTAGATGTCTCTATGCACCGACGAATTGAACATTCTTTATCACGGTGAGTTATATAATCCTGGAAACAATACAGGTGTCGTTTTTATTATTCAGACATCATTTGTAACGCTATAGTTTGCGTCTGTTAATCAAGGCAAAGATAAAACCGGTTAAATTGGTGGCAGCTATTGCTTCCAGCATCGTATATCCACAGAACGCCAAATGACCTATTCTGACTGAGGTTCCTCTAAAAGAACGGATGAACATTTATGTTGCCAGAGAAGAGTGCACCAATGCACCATTGTTCCCTTAATCCGTTCTACATGGGGTTGTGTCTCAAAGTCTCTCTGATGATTACTGCATTCCGGTTGTTCAATTGTGTTTCGCCACTTGGACGATCTTTTTGGTTCAGTGTGCCCACCACCTGCCGGGTATTGCTCGATTCTTAAGGCTATTTAGATGGCGTTGCCGAACAAAATGGATGTACTTCCGCGTACCCATTGAAATTCAAAGGCCGTTCCGCCATCTAACTGATCTTTCTAAACAGATAGCAAAAAGTTGGGCTATCTTCTCACTGCACCGCGGTCCTGTACTGCAGAGGTTGATAGCTTTGGATTGTTGTGAACATTCCGTCGGATTATTCAGTTGTATATTCATATATCTTTCAACTGCCTTGTTTGTTTTCTGCTGAACAGTTGCTTGCTCACTCTACCACACAGTTTACATATATATTCATGATAGTTATAACAAGGTTTATAATAAGCATAGCTTGATTTACTTCCTTGAACTTTTCATGGGTCGTGATTAGTTTATCTTTTCTTCTCCTTAAATTCTTGTTGCGTTTTGTGCAAACCTGCACTTATAAACCCTGCTAGACACCCATTCTGCTCATTCCCAGATTAAAACTATTGACAAGAGTTCAGTGTCAGTTTATCCATAGGTGATGCTAGTTCACCATTGAGTATGTACTTAGATTGTACTGAAGATGACAAATTTGTTAGGATTGCCTTATATTTTACATTGAAGCTTAACAACTATGCATATTGGCGCACTTCAACATAAGTGATTGATGTATCAGCCATTTATAAGTACTCCATCATCCTTGAATATTTTCATCAATCCAATGAACCACGTTTTTTGCTACCACACTCTCCAATAATACGTATACAAGACCAAGTAGCAGTATTATGTTCAAGTTCCTTCACAGTTCCGCTGATGATAAGCATCCGCTTTTTTTCCATCGCCATCACCGAGAATACCTTGATTATAACCTGAAGGCACTGTGGCTTGCACCCATTTCACTTCAACAATGACGTGAAAGATATTGAAAGAGGGATACACCAATAAAGCGGTTAAAAGTTAATATAAGACCAAGTGGAAAAACTGAGAATTATTTTGGCACGGTTATGCCACAAACTGCAACAGACTGCCATCTTGGATAGCCTTTATGGTTGGTGTTTTGCGCAATCATGAGAACTCCAACCTGGCATACTTGGCACTTTCGACATATTCTCTCTTTTCTACTGCACTACATAAACCAGGATGTCAACAAGTTTTGTGTTACAGATGCACTTTACTTCGGTTACGTCATCGCAACTCTACTTATTGATTAGACGGTAATGAAAACCATGATTTGCTGGCCAGGGGTTTGAAATCGTAAGGCTCACAAACGCACACTGCTAAATTCACAGCACCTACTGGATGTTACTCAGATTGAAAAATCAAACTTTGCTCAAGGGACGGGTTGAATGTTAGCTTCCTCACAATCAATTCATTTCGAAAGTTTCTGCAAGACCACTTGGATTGGAAGAAAATTTATTCAAAGACCCAGCCTTACGCTGACGGATGCAATCTACAGATTGACACACTTTTGGCGACCACAGTAAGCACAACTCTTGGTGTTTGCATCCCACTGCATATTCACGATCACCTTGTTTTTTGCATAGTTTTGTTTTAGTCGAGCTATTCGTACATAATATCCGTCCCAAAACCAAAATCAATACTCACCATGTGCCTTGCTATCATGACGTGCTTTGTTGTAAACTCTATTTTCCGGAGGTAAAGAACAATACACAGAGGTCAACACGTTTGTATTGTCCCCACTATTTTTTTTCACCGGTGCAAACTGACTGTGTATTATTCTTCTGGACCGATCCAACATACTTTATTTCACATCAGCTTCCAAGAAAGAGGTTTGTTTACAACATTTATTCATACGAAGATTAAGACTGAAGTTCAATTGGTCCTTGTTACACTCCTGACAAAGTGCAATTTACTACCCGAACTTATGTGTTGCTAGCTCAGTATCTGTTGGAACCACAGTCCAGTTTCTTTACCGGCGGAAATTTCTAAGCAGTTAATGGAAAAAAGCTAAGTGAATATCGTGGTGCCAGTTTGTAGTTCTCTGGTTCGTACACCCAACGTTCACCGAGCCTAATGTTAACTCGAATCAGAAGTGGCAATGAGAAAGTGATTAATCTGCAAACACACTTTGTTGGTCGATCTATTTGCCTTCCATGAGCGGACTTTAATTCAACGAATGAAAGCGCTACGGACCCAAGCACCACAATGGAGTAAAATGGGGCATTATATAGAAGTTGGTTTGTCATAGTAAGTATGCCATATTCTGGGATGCTGCACATTTACTTCCATTCCTCTATCCCAATTGTATATGTAACTGCGTACATTTTGGCATGTGTTATGTTGTCGTATTGCTTTAATGCTTAACCTCATAATAAATGCTTGTGCCCGGAGCAGTTTGAATTAGATGCCGGCAGATTGCACTGATATATTCCTGGACGGTAAAAGGTCATCACACAAAATTGATGACTTTCGACAGAAGAAGGATTGATGTTTAGTGTCATATACTTGTCGAAAGTGAAAGTGGTAAATGCAGCGGAATAAGTGTTTTGGATATTGACGAGAATCAAGATGGGATCACAAAAATGGCTGTGCACATTTACCTGAACAGAGTGCTTCATCTTTCGGTCGAATATATGAGTTCTGTATTCTAATCCATTTCCACTTTAAGATATGATCTAGGCATTCATAAAAAGCCGCTTCTGGATGTGGTAGAATTGAGCATTGTCAGTGCATCCGCTTCTTGCTCACCGCGCTGTCATACGGAGTAGCGGATTATGAAGCAACAGAAGGTAATGATGGAAGCTCCGTTATAAGATTTCCTCGTACGGCTGTCGTGCTCCATTGTTACCCTTCCCGGAGGTACCGTTCATCAGAACATTGTCGGATGGTTCCTACGGGGACACGTCACTGAAAGACCGACTAATGATACTGAAATCTGTGAGATATCACCACGCCGATTTGCCAAAAGACCCCCGAACACTAATGGGTACTTCAAGAATTTGTAATGAATTGGTCATAAAAAATGGTGTCTACGTCGATTTTGGTTTGGTCCGCGATTTTCGTGCTTTGTACGCATGTACATTTTTTGAAAAGGTGCTTTCAGATTTGTATGGAGTGTATCCATTTCCAATATAGATTTGGTAAATTGGAAGTATGCGACAACAATTATAAAAGATTGCCACTTAAACAAAATGATATGCACTGTCATGTTAGCCATCGCCACCTTTTTGAATCTCAATTTTCAGGTTACTAGAATGTCTGCACCTAAATTGCAATTCAACAATGCAGGTAAAACGGATTATTACCCATGAATATTGGTTATTTTGTAAACCGCGTTCACACTTAAACTGTTATAACAAGCGTGATATCTCAACCATACGTTGCCTCCGGGCGCTTTGTTATCGCTTGTTGCTCAGTAGCTTTGGCTGCTGGATTAGGCATTGTTATTCACTTGAACAGATGCTCGTCAAAGATTTGCACTCTGTATGGACCAGGAAGATCAGGGAGCGGAGTACTGATATGATCCATCAACGAAGTGCGTGCGAAAGTAACAAAATGCTGATCCGAACAAGCGTGTTGTAACTTTGAGATGACGAACAGTAAATGTGAACGCATTTTCAATGTTTTAATCGTTGTTGGTGTTCGTGCATTGGCGGGTCGCCCATTGGACTGGACAGCGATGCACGTGAGGTGGAGCAAAGGATACAGATGGACTGAATGATTGGTGCCTAGTAGTTAAGAAGGGAGCAAAATGGGGTGCGTGAATGGGTTTTGTGCAATAAAACGTTTCTGGGGCCAGCCCCCACTTTTTTCCCCAATGGGTTACCTAATTTTTTTATGTCATACCCCATTTTTACTCGCGGCCAGCTCCCGAAATCCCCTCGGGCTCCCATGGGGGACCATATGG
This sequence comes from Paragonimus westermani, assembly GCA_008508345.1. Taxonomy (NCBI): domain Eukaryota; kingdom Metazoa; phylum Platyhelminthes; class Trematoda; order Plagiorchiida; family Troglotrematidae; genus Paragonimus; species Paragonimus westermani. The sequence continues at coordinate 156,967 of QNGE01000361.1, read as the reverse complement.
GACGTGCTGTTAGGGTAGAAGGGGTGAGACAGCCTTTAACCTATCAGCACGACATTCGCCAAACACTGCTGGAAATACAAAAGTTATTAAAAAAATCCGTCACTTTTTTCAGCTCAAAGTGAAAAATAGCGACAGAGTTCAGAAGCAGACCGTATAACAGGTATCGATCGATGCATGTCAGCTCAAGCTGCATACAGTCCCATTTTGGATAGAGCAAAATGAGACGTTTCGACGGAAAAATGGGGGCATTTTACAGAAGTTGGTTTTCTCTCGCAGTAGTACGCCATATTCTGGGATGCTGCTCATTTCTTTCCGTTTCTCTACTTCAACTGTACATGTCAGTACCTACATTTTAATATACGTGGTATTGTCTTATTTCCTCAGTGCATCATTTTTCATAAATACTTGTGCCCTGTGCAATTTGACCTCAAATGCCGGTAAGATACGGTGGTATGTTCCTGGGTTTCATCACACCATCACACAACATTGATTACGTCTGAGAGAAAGTAAAAGATCGGCGTTTAGTAGTGAGATATCAGCACCAAATTTAGTACGAATGAAGTTGAATAGTTTGGGCGTCGTGTTTAATATCGTATTGATAAACAAATTGGAAATAACACAACGGTACGAGAAAGTTGTAATACTCTACGTGTCAACCACCTCGGGAGGCCTCCCTCAGGAGTGTTGTAATCGAAATCACATCCGAAGTGGTTGAAACGTAGAGCATTACAACTTGCTCGTTACGTTGTGTCATTCCCAATCTGTTTATCGATCGCTGTTTAGCATTAAATAACCATCGAAAGTGGAAGAGGTTATTGCAGTTGAATAAGTTTTTTGGATGTGGACAAGTGTCAAGTTGAGGTCTTAGCAATGGTTGTCCACATTTGGCTGAAACGAGTGCTTCATCTGCCGGTTGGATACACGCCTTCTGTTTTTCAATCTGTTTTATTCTAAAATACGATTTAGGCATGCATGAAGAACCGCTCCTAGATGTGGTGGTGTAGGATTTGAGATGAATTCGGTTTCTTATCAACTATTTAACAAAGCGTCCCCATTATCTGATCATTATCTCAACTACGAAGACCTGCTTATTTATCCCGTTACTGCTCCATCCCCTCTCATCTGCAGTAAACCCATTATCAGTATCACTGGTAAACGTTTTGGTATTCCTCATACAGATGGTTTTTGATACTTATTTTACATACTTTCAATGAGTAGGTACAGGTTATTCTAATTGTTCTCTCAGACTTCCTGTGTTCAGTTGATGCACATAAACAAAGTGGCATAAGGAAGTCATCATTAATCTCTTTTCTTCTGCAGGTGTACCTCATAGTACAGTTTAAATCTGATGACTCCATCGTTACTGTCCACAGTGACTGGATGGTTACCCGAAAGTCCGTCAGATGGCCGGCAGTTGGAGGCAGAAGAATGTACAGACGTATGCTGCTGAACTTCATGCCTTTACCATACGTGACAGCCATCCACGAATTCAGACAGGTTAGAGTGACATTCGTTATATAGTGATACATCAAAGGTTTTTATGCGGAAGCCTCCAAGCTCGAATAACATTTGCTAGAAGAATCCAGCGGTGCGCAAACGGACGCTACCGATAGAATACATGCTTTGGAACCCGCTGGCCAACCAAGAAAACGTTTGTCACCCGTTTTCACCCACACTCACATTAGAGCTGATGGTTACCTGACCTCCTCAGTATATATGTGTATTTTTGAAAAACTGCTTTCAGGTCTGTATGAAGCCTACCCTTTTCCACCATGGATTTGGTAAATTGGGAGTACGTGATAAAAACTATGAACGACTGCCACTTGAACATCATAGTGTACATTATCACATTAACTACTGTCGCCCTTTTTGAAATCTCCGTTTTCAGATCATTGGAATGCGTGCACCTAAAATGCAATTTAACAATTCGGGTAAAACGTATTATCATAATGATCCTATAAATATTGATTTCAAGTAAACTGCATTCACATTTAAACTGTTGTATCCCTGAACATGTTTAGGATTTGCAAATCCTTGATTAATCCCAAGATCACTCAAGGATTTATTAAGGATTTAAGACACAATCCATAACGCAACCCTGACAAGTGCAACGGACTGGGAACTAGTCTATACGTGTAACGGAAACTTCCTGGAGTTTACTGCAATTCCTTTGTGTTAAGTGCTACATGTATTTTATAAATAATAAGTATACTGGCTCACAGGCAAAAAGATACACTCTCAGGAAACAAAACGTTTTTGGTCTTAAGGATTCAACCGTATACTTTCCCGAATCCAGCCCTGATTCTCCCTTACACTGAATGTTTAATCGGTGCTAGCAGTGTGATAACTATGAACGATATTGTGAATGATAATTATAATTATATTAAGATGATATATCATCTTAATATACACGGTATATATAACATAATAACAACATTAGTACTAATAATTTTATTTTATTTTATATACTATGTATATTAAGATGATAATTATCATTCACAGTAATGGTAATAAGTGTAGCGACTATAATAAATGATATTTTGATAGTCCCATTCATCAGTACATTTTCTATGATTTTGATTTCGTACCTACTTTTGTTTTTAGTCGAGCTACCCCTTTTGTAACATCCGTCCCGGGGCTAACAACACAACTCACTCCGTGCCTCGCTAGCTTGACGTGTCTCTCTGTACTCTCTATTTTCCAGGGTCGGTAATAATATACGAAGTCAACGCGCTGAGACTTGGCTTCTCACTGTCGATCAATTGTCGATAGTGATAACTGACAGGGTTTTATTTTGTTGGATCAGTTCCAACATACGTATTACCGTTCATATGGACGATAACCTACGTTATCACAATGTCAGTAATATAACATAACGTGATATTGTTATAAGTGTATTATGTATGTATATGTATTACAACCTGTAAGTCATAATTATGATATTATGATATCAATATATATCGAAATAAGAATATTATAATATTCTAATTTCATATTCTCGAAAGAATCTGTAACAAATGTACACTTGGCGATAAAATTTCACAGACTTACTTCGTTTTGGAGTCAGCCTCGATTCGTATTGCTCTAGACATTTCTCTTAATTGTGAAGAAGCCCTTCTAGCATCCGTTGTGGCTCTACTTTGAGCATATAGTTGTGTGAACCAGTTCTGATAAGTTTGTTTGACCGCTGATTTATTAATAGTCGCCATTGTCTTTTCAACTATTCTGGTAATGGCCACTTGTAAGATGTGCGAAAAAAGTAGTTGTGTTAACGAATGTCGTTCTAAAACTTTTTTAAAATTTCGCGATGGTTGACATAACAACACTATTTGCGACCTTGAAGGTTACCTTTTACCTTGCAAATGCCTGTCGATTTTTAATTTTGCACCCAGCAAGTATGAGGTAACTCCTGTGTATCTTAAGCGATAAACTTGGTGTTCGTTGCCAAACATTGTTCAGTGCTTCGCTTACTTTTCTATTTTGTCCTTCGTGTACGACGCACATCGCAATTCTTTTCGTCACTATGCTACGTCTTTGGTTTCACTGATTTCGTACGGAGCTGGAGGTGTAATACTTGCATAGTGTCCTCGCCCCAATGTATTATGGTATTAGTCGGTATTAGGGAGTTCATGGTTTCTCAGTAAATTCAGTCTGTTTGACAGCCAGTTTGTCGTACGTCTCCCCCACCCCATGATGCGCTGCAATGGTGTGTGTGAGAAGTGCTGATTGTTAGAGCAGCTAGCAGTAATCAACCATTTGCGGGAGTTGCATCGCTTCTTGTATAACAATAGAATGATATTATGGAAGAGTAATAAATGAAGTAATGGAATAGTGTGAGAGGGAAAGGACGAGAAAGGAAATAAATGAAAACAGTGACTGTACACGGGGCCACATGTGCCCGAAAGCCAACGGCCAACTAGAAGGTAATTCAGCCATCTAGCTAGTTATTGAATGCACCGACTGGCGACTCTACAACATTCGTCACCGACGGTGCATTCTACTTAGAACATACTCCAGCACTAAACTTGGGTCGTATATCTTAGAGGCTACTACGTGGTAAGAATATTTTTATCATTGCCCCTAAGACTCGCTGTACCGCTGAGTGTGAAACGATTTATGCTGGGGCCATTAAAGGAGCATGAGACTCTAGGTGTTACTGTAAAACCGTCTCGCAAACGCTTATACGCTGAGAAGAATTGTCCCAGTTTCGAAAATGGTTCTCACGCGACAAACGAGATTGACCCTCAGTCCTCTTAGTAGCCCACTTCAGTATGGGCTCTGGAACAGTTACATCTTTATTCCAGCTAGGCACAACCACCTGACTGTTGACCTACAGAAGTGGTCTTGCAAGTGTACTGTAGTCGCTTAGAGAGGTATCAGTTAGAAAACTTTTAAGAACCTTACTGTGTTTTGCCAGCCTGCTACTGGCTTTCGTCACTGGTGGCATAATTGTAGTACCAAGAAAGGGGTCTGATGTAACAGTGGCACCTGAGTAGTGCTCTTGATGAACAGTGCCTCGATTGACGATAAGATATCTTCGGATGCGGTGCTGACTAACGTGTACTGTCTGCGACTTGGACGTGCTGAAGAGCATTTATTTCCCACGTACAGTAATTGCAGATCATCCAGGTCTCTTTGGGATTGTTCTGCGTCTTCAACACTATGTGAAACACACCAAAGCTCCATACCATCAAAATACATCACAATAGGAGATTTTCTCAAACCTGGGAGACCGTTAATGTATACTAAGAAAAACACGGATCCCAGTTTAAAGCCTTGTTGCACACCAGCCGTGGATCCGAGTGACATGGACACTTCACCATTCACTCTGATCGTGTGTATGCGACCAGATGGTATTGTTCGAGCCAATAAAAAATCTCGGTATATAAGCCCATATTATTCAATACGCCCATTATATTGCGATCGGTTTCATCGAACGCCTTCGTGAGATGTAAGAATACAGCAACTGGGAGTTGCTTTTCGCCAGCTTCTGTCCACTGGTCAGCGGCAACCAATGGATTGGCCTTGCATGAGTAGTCAGTCCTGGAGCCATTTCGCTCCATTACCAACGTTAAATAAGTAATGAAGTGACCACTCGTGAACTCGTCTACCGTGTTCTACACTACGTCATGAACGATGCATGGAATGTATAATGCGAGGCAGTTCACGCAACGTCCAGATGTAGCATAATATGCTCCAAATGTTCATCTGCCGTGTTACGCTCGCCAGGTGGCAGCTGACTGGCCTGAGGTTAGTGTTCCTGCATTTTGCCAGTTGGCTTCCCCAAATTCACGTCGATCCGGCACTGGGGAGCGGGTTGTCGTGGTACCGCATATCTGGAGAAAGGCTGAAAATTATCCGCAGGAAGTGAATATTGTCCTTAGCAAACCGTGGATTTGTGAGCTTGGAATATCTTCCGAATGAAGGTGGGTGGAATATTCAGGGAAGTATAAAATATGTCTACTGTGCGTAAAAAATTTTTATCAGTGGCGCCGAGAATTTGTGCTAATTTAATATCGAACTAGGTTGTCGAAATAGCTTAAATATTTTGATTCGATGGACTGAACGAGTTAGTAGCCAGTGGTTAAAGAAAGTGCACGGTGTGAGTTGTAGATCATCTTCCGTGAACTAGGGCGTTTGATACTTCGTGAATTAGATGCCGCAGTTGATAAGTTCGACTGTTCATGATCATCTCTACGTGTAACTGGAGATCACTCAAATTTGGCGACGCCATGAGTGAGTAGATAAGGCCACAGCTGATGACTTACGAACCTAATGCGAACGCAAGTCGGCGTGATCCGCTTCCCGTATGTAGTACTCAAAGCAATCAGGCGTGCGCTGCTTTGACATTATGATAACAAAGAAATCGGCAAGTTCGTGCAGTCACATGACTTCCCAGGAGATAAAATTTCATGTGCCTTCCAAAAATGCAAAAGTCTTTAAACGCGAAATGAAGCATTCTACCTCATGAAGCCTTCCGGGGTGATTCGCTTGACGGTCATCCTACGTGCACCCTACAGTCACAACGCCACGACATTTGCATGTATGGCCCACTTTGGCTTTATACAAAGCCAATTGCACGAAAGGTGGTTCATAAAGCCGAGGTCTGTTCACCGGATTATTGCAACATCTTGGTTGAATCTTCAAAAGGAATAGACAAAGGCGATCATTCATGCGATGAAACAACAATCGGCTTCGGAAAGAATCCGTCCGAATAGTGAGTATAAAGTGTATTACATCAATTTACATGCTTTTACACAACATCCCGAACACGGAAGTAACATAACATTATGCGCACCCAAAGACCACTCGTGTTACTGGCATTTTGGTCATTATTTTATCCATCACAAAAGCGTTGACGCGTACGTGTTCCTCCATCACCTCCCGGAATGTTTCGAAAAAATGGCGCAAGGATGCGTATTCCTCAATTTGTATATAGGCGTACATCACAAGCCGTCCATAACCCATGCCGTCTGTAACCAGGAACTGATATGGCTTCAGGCTAGAGCGGTGAATGTGGAGTGATAGAGGAATTACATGTAGCGGTTGGTCCCATGAGTGGCATCGACGTTTACCACATCAGGTAGCCGTCTAAATAACTGCACTTGCTCTCTATGGGCGAAACATATGTGTGTGTATCTAGTATTGTCGTTTCTGATGACACGCAATACGCCGTTTTTCTCTATATCATGCAGAATTTGTAGCAGATTTTCTGCTACACTGTTACACACTGACCCACTTACTTATTACTGGCGGTTTCAATCGATGACGGATGTTTCAAATATCCAGGGTAGTTGTATACTTGTCATAAACATCCGCGGCATACCGTTTCAACTCAGAAGTTGGCGTGTTGTACTCGAAAAGATGCCTTGAGTTGTTCACTTCACTGTCTGTGAGCCAACGAATCCTTGGATGTGCATCGTACAGCAAGGCAGTTAGGAAGTTGTTGTGCTCCTACGTGTAAGAGCTGACAACCAACACGGTATTCCTCCTAACCACGTTAAAGCATGATTGGCAGCATGTATCGCGGGAACTGTGCAATGGAAAGTTTGTGAACTCAACTCACTAAACACGTCGTAATTCACGGCTTTCGCTCTTACGTTGCTTGTATTTTATACAGCAGAACGCCATCTACCATGTAAACTCAACGGCGATCACACTCACATGGTCATATTTCAAGCATTCACCGACTGATTTCTCGCTTGAACCAAACACGTGCACAACACTGTAATCCTTCTTGTATCTATTTGAGTAAATTCTGAACTCGCCGAAGCTAACAAATTCCCGACTCTCAAAAACATCTTCAAAGCCCTGTAAATAATCCATAACCTACACCGGAATATAGGATAACATCGATCAAATATTAATCACACGTGAAAAAATGCTTCACGGCATAGCACATTAATAACGCCACAACACCTACCATCGTGTAACCATAAGGCCGGACGCTCTGGCTTCGTGTACCCGATACAGTCGTAAACCCACTTTGTGCAACATGAAGACAGTGGGGGACAGCGTTCCTCACAAGTAGGGGTTCCAACAATAGTCCTGTAAAAGGAAATAACAGAAGCAAACGTGAGTCAACGGCCCACTAAGACATACACACGACTTACACAAGCGTTACAATCGCTAATTTTGATCTCCGAACCAAACGAAAAACAAACCGATTCACGGCCGACTAAAACAGATCCTTTTAACTTTCATGATGCCCTCTGTCGTGGAAATCCATGATTTCCAAATTCCTGGACAATACCACAGAGATATCTCCCGACATTCAATGATTTCTAAGTTCGTCGCTGTCAAACGGAAGATTTCACTTCCTGCGGATAAGTTCCATTAGGAGAAACCAAAATGTGGCGTGGTCACTCACACCCAGCAGCGTCCCAACTTCGATACTATCCACCATGTGAGTGTGTGAGGTGTTTAACGCCAGGCATAGTTGAGATGATCGGTGACGGTATCTCCAACTCGCGGGGTAGTTAACGTACTCGATGGGTCCCGCTTTCTGCACGAGATTGTGGAATTCAGTAGAAGCAGTACCGGAGGTTAGCCCACTGGAGAGACCTGCATGCGAGGGTTGAAGTGACCTGGAACGATTGCCCCACATCTAAGAGCTGTGGCACCCCGTCCAATGGCATTGCGTCTTCCATCACCCTATTCTGGGCAGGAAAGTGACGACGACAATGCGCATGATGAGTGAGGCGTCCTGATATAGGTTCATGGGGATTCATCAAGTTAAAAAGGAGCTGGGTCTCTATGGCTCTATGACTAACATAGACTTGTAAACCCTCTCCTCTGTTGACCAGCCGATCACTGCGAACGATACGTTAGGTGTTAGCCAAGTCTTGACTATATAGTGAGGACGTGGCTTCTACAGAGAAATAAAACTTGTGAACATACACCACCAGCTATGTATGTGTACCCGCATTCATTTTTACCTAGAGTAGGTTCTGCTTTCAGCTGTGTAATGGGTGCCACCTAGGCTAAGTCGACCCTTTTGAGGTCGGCTGTACCGGGTTCTTTAGTCGGACGGAAAGCGATGGGCTACTGATGGTTCGCAGTATCTTGGCCATTTTAATCAAAACTTTTGCCCTAGTTGGCAAACTAGTAACCGACATTCCACGCCCATATCTTTGTCTTTCTGCATGAAGTCAGAGACCAACGAGAACCACCTTTGTAATGCGGTAGACGACATATCGTTTATTGGGAGAGTGATTTGCAATGTTCTCCGGCTGAGATGGATCTGCAGTGTGGTGGAAGCAGGGTGTGCTGAATATACCAAGCCCCGCCCTCGTCCCCCTCCAGGTTTAGTTTGGGCCGAATAAGCTTTCACTGGCTGACGACTTGCTTGTGAGAGAGTAGTGCATCAGCATCATTCAGATCCTCTGATTGGCGTGCAACTGAACTGCACGTTCGATCTTATCAGGGAATCTCAGAGTTGCGAAATATCGTTCATCGTGTCTTTTTGACTACTCATGGTAGGTCAGGTTTGACTCTTGGGCAAGAATCTTTGAGTCTGATGGGAAAAACTGCCGCTAAGAGAACTTGCTTGATTTCTTCTATTCGACCGAGCAAGACACAGATTGACTGACGGCGTCTGTCTTGGCGTGTTCGGGGTAAATGCTACTTGCCATCTGGGATTCCGTTGTTTGTCACGTTTGTCGAATTATTCTTCTGCATTAAGTTAGATAACTGGCGCTCCGAACGTCCGTTAGTGAGTGATGAAAAAATACACCGCCTGATAATCGCCAGGTAGCCTGAGTTGATCTGTCCCTGTATACTAATTTATGCGAACTCCACGCGACAATGTAGTGGAGTGAACAGGATTAGCTCTGATGATTCTCGTTGATCGGGTTGAACATAATATCCCTCATTACACCGTTCCATGCACATCGAAGGTGGAACCAGTCATACGATAATGTCATTTTCAACCATTTCTGGAAACCACGTTCCATCGACAAGTATCTACTCAAATTGTTGCAGAAAAATGGAAATACCATAAGTTTTGTATAGACAGAGAAGCTGAAAAAGTTGTCATGCATGCTTCATTGCCAAATATTTCAGTATTGTTGTTGAAATACTAAGTCTACATCATGTAGCCATATATCTTTATTTCGATGACATCTTTGGAAGGTCACAAAATCACGCACCACCAGGTTGTGGGATGGCATATTTCGTCTCGGAACTTGCAATGGACGCATTCATAAGGCTTGAAAAAAAGAGATAACTCTAATATTGGGTTATTTTTGCGAGAATGGTGAATAAATTCTCGTCACCGAACTATTACTTTTGGCACTTATTTGAATTATTTCAAATTTCTCAATGACTACTTATTTACAACAGGTGAACTTGAGGTACTTTCAAAAGTTATCCGAAACACAAAGATTCGCACCAAGATTGATGTTTGGTCCTTGGAACCACTTTCAAGCCCATTCCCTGCCAAAAATCGTAATTACCCTCTGAGCGTAACCCAGCAGTTACAGAAGCCAGGGCTTTGCTGCGATAAATTACTGCCATCGAGCATGGTCCGAAAACGTCGGTGAGCAGTCAATCTGTAAAGTTTATAAGCCTCATTATTATAACAAGATACATACCGAGAAAGATGAAATTGTCGAGCGCGTTATCCGGTTGCTCTCTTGGTATCATGGAGTATTGATGGGCTGCTGCAGTGGATGTCATGTTAGTAGTGGGAGTGTCACGCAAGGAGTTTCTGATAACAGAAGTAGCCGGAGAATTCTTGGATCTGTCCATGGTAGTAATAGCATCCTACATGAGAGACTTCTGTTAATAAAACCGTTTACATCCCTTTTCAAGAAACAAACTAACCACCTCTGACGATCTTGAACCGCAAGCTTGGTAGGTGACATGCCAAATAGCCTCCGGCTTTCTCCTGTCACAATTCTGAAGTGATCTTAACTAGACGAGTGGATGTGAAAACGACCTTTTTTCAATAGTTTACTCGCCGTACCGACTAGTAGACTTCAAATGGTACGAGGCACTGTGAATGTTTAATATGCCCCACAGCAGCCCCAAACAAGCCGATTTTACACAAGAAACTCCGTCGATCTAGGGGGCTCAAAGAAACGTTGGAACGACTGAGTGCTTCTTCTAGTGCTGATGAGTGAAAAGTTGTCGTCCGTCAGAACCTAGCTTACAAAATCGAAGATGAATCAGGCTTGCGATGCACCAACGAGAAAAGTTAACGTGCCTACGCGAAAGCACTAGCTTAAGTATTAGTGGTTTGTAGTGGAATAATATTCGAAAGAAAACTTGAACTGCTACCGTTCAGCTAACACAATTCCGCGGGAACCGCACGAAGGTCAGTCGACACACCTCAGGCGATAAGACCGGGGCATTTGCAAGGCCGATGCAAAAACTGCACGTAAATTGCCTTAAGGTCGCATGCGTAGAAACAAATCCCATCAACCTATCGTACGACAGTGGTAAATTGTGGCCCTCTTATCTCAAGAGATTTTAGGTTGAACACTGAAGACCATATGACTTAAACAAAAACCTTTTGTTAGCTGAACAGCTGATTCCGGCCGACGCGCCCCCAAACTTATATTCTATATCCCAACCGCTAATGACATTCCACCCAACAACTACCAATTGTAACTGTAATCAACAAGAAGAGGAGGATTTTCTATTCTTCATGGAGCAACGAACCTATAACCAACATCGCAAGCAACCTTTGAAGCCGGTGACCCACTTTGATCGCGAGTTCGAAGATAATTCGTTGCTACGCTTTTTATTGCTTTTGTAAAATTCTGCTATTTACCAATGGACTTGAGTCTTGTAAAGTATTCCTACATTTGGAATAAACTTCCAAATGGAGCCCGAGCCAGTGACAGCATTGAGCGTTTTAAAGAAGGTTTAGGCAGCAATCTCACGTTAACAAACACAATGTCTATCTTCAAACTCTGTGTAGCCCCTGATGACCTTTTTGAGTGTGGTCCGAGTAACCTTTAGCAGTCAGATGAGCATTACATGGATGACNGAACTGCTACCGTTCAGCTAACACAATTCCGCGGGAACCGCACGAAGGTCAGTCGACACACCTCAGGCGATAAGACCGGGGCATTTGCAAGGCCGATGCAAAAACTGCACGTAAATTGCCTTAAGGTCGCATGCGTAGAAACAAATCCCATCAACCTATCGTACGACAGTGGTAAATTGTGGCCCTCTTATCTCAAGAGATTTTAGGTTGAACACTGAAGACCATATGACTTAAACAAAAACCTTTTGTTAGCTGAACAGCTGATTCCGGCCGACGCGCCCCCAAACTTATATTCTATATCCCAACCGCTAATGACATTCCACCCAACAACTACCAATTGTAACTGTAATCAACAAGAAGAGGAGGATTTTCTATTCTTCATGGAGCAACGAACCTATAACCAACATCGCAAGCAACCTTTGAAGCCGGTGACCCACTTTGATCGCGAGTTCGAAGATAATTCGTTGCTGCGCTTTTTATTGCTTTTGTAAGGTTCCGCTATTTACCAATGGACTTGAGTCTTGTAAAGTATTCCTACATTTGGAATAAACTTCCAAATGAAGCCCGAGCCAGTAACAGCATTGAGCGTTTTAAAGAAGGTTTGGACAGCAATCTTACGTTAACAAACACAATGTCTATCTTCAAACTCTGTGTAGCCCCTGATGACCTTTTTGAGTGTGGTCCGAGTAACCTTTAGCAGTCAGATGAGCATTACATGGATAACCACCCTAAGGTCCCTCGACACGTGAACTCGGCGCTTAATAGTGAGTCCAGCAGAACGACCACATGTAAGCTTTAGTTAACAGACGCTCACTTCATGCGGCTTTCCAAACCGTCGACTCAATTCTCCGTATGCCCGGATAAATCCCGATAACATAGCAAAATACCCCCAACAAACAGTAGATAACGTTGGTGCTACTGTTTACTTATTCGTTTTTGTATGGTTTGTTAATATCCACAGTGATCGCGCATAACCAAGCGTGCTTCTCACATATGCGTTGGGAGATTTATTATTATTATTATATTCCAATAATCAGCAAAAATAATAATGTCGTGTGAGTTCTTCCTCAAAAAAATCTCCGCTAGCACATTGTTTATTAAATGTTATAACTCCACATTTCCTCATCTAACGTGTGGAATTAAATTCTTCTTTCCGATCCCCATATTATCCACCGAGCGAGGAAATTTTTCTAAGACGGATGGGTGCACGGAACTTCGTCTCAGATGAACCGTCCGTGAGATGTTCAACTTTTTGACGTTTTCGGAGAATCGACAAAATCCTGCGTTGGAATCCGCCCAATGGATTTTGAGATTTTCCGCTCTGTCTTGCCAAAGCCGACCTATCTTGACATTTTCCGAAAGCCAATTTCATTCCCTAATGGCAAAACACACCAAAGATGCGTTTGAGCATTCGTCCCGTAGTGATCTTGAATTAATTGAATATGTAACGTGCAACCGAAACCAGCGAACGCGCACGAATTGAATTTGGGTTGTGTGACGGGGCGTGCTGCTGTGTTGTCGGTGCCGTCTTAGCTTACGTTTGTGTAAGTCGTGTGCATGGCTTACCGGGTCTTCGGCTCATGTTTGTTTGTAATGTTTCTCTTTTCAGAACTGTTGTTCGCACCCTTACGTCGGAACAGCGTTGTTCCCTGGTGCGTCCACGTTGCCCGAAGGTTGGTCGACGAAGTTACGGGCATCCAGATTAGAGTCGGCTGGCCAGCATGTTACAAATAATTGTCCATCCCACGATTTTGTAGAAAGTAAATTAGTGTAATATCCCGTTTTTTTGAGACTAAATCTGTGAAGCTACCGAACTATCTCCTCCTCTGTTGCGTGCGTAAATGTTTTCATTAACTACATTTATTTGCCTTTTGACCACGTCCTTCCTGACGGAAGGCTTCACGTTTTGCTACTAAATACTTGTGCGATTTCGTATGGTTTGTAAATATCTACAGTGATTGCGCATGACCCAGCGTGCTTGTCACATATGCGTTGAGAAATATATATTATTATTTCTTTGTCTTCCTCTTTTATTACAGTTTCTTTCCTGTGACTGTGTATCGAGCTGTCTTTGCGAAGTGACCTGGCAGTAATGTGCTGGCACAACTTAATTTATTAGCTCTGGTCTCTGTGGCTCGCCTACAATGCACACCGATCAAACGATCGACTTGGGACTCGTATGACAAATTCCTTGACGGAAAGAACCGTACGTTACAACGATTCGGCTACAGTGGTTTCAATCGTTTCGCCTCGGTGTCCCTCTGGAACTATATCATGCGTTTATGCCATGCAACTCAACGGGAACTGCTATGGTTTCCCCGGTAGCTATTTTCCGGCCCACTAAGCAGTGCCAGTGATTCGATGGCTACACCTGACACACCAGCACGCGAGAGCAACACGCTACGCAGTGTTCCTGTCACCGCCAACAACCATTATCCTATTTACGTTGTGACAACCTCTCGTGAACGGGAACGAAGTGATCCACAAATGCCACGTGTCAGTTGTAGTCGCTGTTCTTTCACCGTCATGTCCAGTGAGCACTGACACGCTTGTGAATAATAATAATAACAATGTAATGGTATATTTCTCGACGCATTTGTGAGAAACACATCCATGAGAGCGTGATCAGCGTAATGATTTTTAAGCATATGCATATTTGAACACCAAATTTGAAAATTGGACAACAGGTGAGCTATGTGTGTAGGGCAACAAAGCAGACAAAAGCAGACATTATATGAAGGGAAAATTCAAGTTTAAGCAGAAAACTTCGAGTTTCATAGTTCTGGGACGATAGTACTTGGTATCTGCATAATTCGACGAAATAAATGGTTTGTTACATCGGTTTGGACTCCACAAAGTGATCGCTGGCCTGAGGCTCTAGGTCGTGCCAAAAAACTAGTTAGAGGATGCAGAAGGTGTATTGGCAAAGAATTTAACCATTATTCCATGTAGATGATCCCGAAAAAATGCGTAAAACAATTTTCCATGGGCATCTCGACCGGACGTCACTTTTTGCTCAAATTCCTAAGAATTTCGAGGAGCTCGCGATATGCCCAACCATTGCGGAATTTTGAGTGTCCGGGCGGGGTGGGATGTTTTCTCGCACGGGATATATCAGTGAAACCAGGAATGGAGAGCGGAGTCTTTCAATAGTCAGGATAACGTGAAACTGACTATGTGAGCTATGACGAACAATGGAACAATTGAAATTCTGGCATAACCTCCTATGTAATGTTAATAGCATTGTGTTGATTGATGAAATATATACCACATGCGAACGCTTGCTATTGAATAACGCGAAAAGAGATCGAGTTTATGTCATTCCTAGTATACAATTATTGCCGAATTTAAATGTCAATTATCTTTGTACAGACGGTGTATGGAGTGAGAAGAATGTCTGACAATGCCGAGAGATTGCCGGGTGGTTTATCTGGGGAGAAAAAGGAAGAGTTGCGACTCGAGGTTATTATGCAGTCATGAGACGAAAAGTTTGAGTTTTTTGAACGATTTCAGCGTGCACAGCTTTTGCATGGTGGTTTACAACTCAGACACACAGGTTGTCAGTCATTATGGGGTAAGGGTGTATCAGGAAGATTGGGTTGTTACTAACGGGCATGTATAATGACACCTATACGTGTTGACTCTAGACATGTTTTCTTGTTCGCTGGCAAGTCTAAAAGCAAAACATCTATTCTGAAAGCGGTAGTTTTTGTCGGTTCAAGGGGTGCGTGACTTGACATCACGCAACACAGAGGGTTTTTCGTCAGATGTTTCTAGGTCCGTTTTCAAAGACAACGTCCTCAGACAAGTAGAGCTTGAAAATGGACATGACGTTCGTAATTGTTAGGAAAGTTTCTAAGTTTCGTTTGAATTGGTGTATATTCTTACTGGACCTAATTGCATACGAGGGTTTGTTCCAAATATAGGAATGTTTTACTAGGAAAAAATTTGGACGCGGTTTTTCCGGGATTTAATAGACGCCAAAGTGAAGTCCTTGTTTCTGAGGTTATACTTAAGCCTATGTTGTAAGCTTGTCACAAAGCTGACGGTGAATTTATTGCCGTAGACCAAATTATACATGAGTGGAAGGTTGAGCTTGATACGCTGTAACCAGAGAGGATCGAGTGCAAGCGTCCGGCAGCGTTGTCTGTAGCTCAGAGAAGATGGATAACCCCATGAGCTTTCCGTGAGTGCGAGCCGGAGGCTTTTCAGAGTTAGCCTATCAGACTTACTCAGGTGGCCATATGTGAACGTGCAGTATTCAAACCGGGGTCGTAAACATAAATAATAATAATAATAATAATAATAATAATAATAATAATAATAATAATAATAATGGTATATTTCTCAACCCATTTTTGAGAAACACGCTCAGATAAGCGTGATCAGTACACACATTTTAACGTGAACCGTGCAGTAGGTAGGAAGAATGAGTGTTTAATGTAACCTACCGTCCGCCTGGTTTTAGCGACTAGGAAAGATATATGTTCTGCGAAGTTGAATGAGTTTGAGTAGCGCAAACGCAGGTCACGTACTGAGTTGGCAGTTGATATGCTGCTACCGTCCAGCTTTATAGAGCCATCTGGTACGTGACAACCATGCACAACGATAGTGGATTTATTGGCTGAAAATTTCATCAGCCGAGTTTGACACCAGGTCTCTAATGACATGAGGTCCTTCCGTATATTTTCTGAACATAGATTTAGATTGCCAGGAGGGAGGCTGTAAACAAGTTTGATATCACCAGCGGATAGGAATATTTTGACATGCTTGGTAACTTGACATATATCGCTTATACATATCAGAAAGAGTAGTGGTCCCAGAACACTTCCTTGTATCACGCAACTAGTAACTGGTCTTGGCGTTGAGCTAATGTCTCCTATTTTCACTGGTTGTGTGCGGCCTGTAAGGTATGACGAAAACCAGCTAATCGATGAATCACGTATACCAAAGGATGCTATTTTGAGCAGAAGACGCTTATGAGGCACACGATCGAAAGCCTTCGCCATGTCCAAAAGTATAATGATAATCGCCTCACCGGCGCCAGTAGATTCTGTCACATGGTCAAGAAATTCTAGCTGGCATGTCATACAAGAACGCTTGTTGAGAAACCCATGCTGAGAGTGGTTTATAAGGTTTCGTGATAACAAGAGTTAGACCATGCGGCATTTTATTATCTTTTCCAACACCCTAGAACAAATTGAATTATGGTTAATGGGACGATAGTTGCTGACGTCATGTCGCGAGCCACTTTTGTAGCGGGACTTAATTGTAGGGGTTTTCCACTGAAGGAGGAAGAAGCCGGATATTAGAGAAAGTGTATAAATATTAAGCAGAAGTGGAGGGATGTCTTATCCTCCGTATTTTAGAGCAACGGGCTGAATGTCATCATGATCATTTAGGTGAGAAGGTTTGATAATAGCTGCCCGAGAGCGTATGATCCCTGCATCAACAGGGATATGGCTTACGAAGGTACTTGTACTTACAGGAGGAGGTGGGGGCAGTATGTGTCCTTCAATGTTGAAGAAAGCAGCAAAATATGAATTAAAAACCTCAGAGATTGTTAGAGGATCATCTACAATGGTTTTGTCCTGCAGTGTCATTACTGAGATGGCAGGGTCTCTCCTATTATTCCCGCGTCTCATCAACTGCCTCAACTGCGCACGTTCTTCTTCACTTATGTGGAGCATTTTGGTTCCATATTCAAATGCATTGAATAAATAAATAAATAAACAATATATATTTCCCAACGCATATGTGAGAAGCACGCTTGGTTATGTGCGATCACCGGGAATATTTGCAAACCATACAAAAACGAATAATTAAACAGTAGCACAAAGGTGAAATCTGTTGCGAGAAGTACGTTGTCAAAGAGAAAAAACTGTAGTTCATGGAACTTTGACGCTCGCAACAGAGAAAGAGATATTTAGCTCATTTCACAGATTCAGTTTTAAAAAATGGGATGTTACACTAATTCACTGTTTACAAGGTTGTGGGATGAGCGATTTTTCAAATATTTCAAGGTCACTCCGGGATGATGTCCAAACGCACCTTCGGAATTTTTTGCTGTTAGAGAGTGAAATTGGCACCCGGAAATTGTCAAGGTATATCGGCTTTTGCGAGGCATGGCGGAAAATCCCAAAATCAAGCGAACAAATGGGCAGATTTCAACGCAGCATTTCGTCGATCGCTCGAAAACGTCACAAAGTTGAACATCTCGTGAACCGTTCAGCTTAGACGAAGTTCCGTGCGTCCATCCGTCGCCAAAAAATTTCCTCGCTCAATGGATAATATGGGAATCGGGAGGGAGAATGTAATTCCACACGTTAGATGAGAAAATGTGTGGTTATAACATTTACTATGACAGGCAATATGTATGGGGAATTTTTGACAAAGAACTCGTTCGATATTATTATTATTATTGCTATGATTATTGTAATATATAACCCTATTTACTGTTTGTTGTGGTATTTTGCTATGCACTCGAGATTTATTCAGGTAAACGGAGGATTGAGTCGACGGTTTGGAGGGCCGCATGAAATGTGCGTGACAACTAAAGCTCACATGACATCGTACTGTTGGACTTATTATTAAGTGCCGAGTGCACATTTCATAGCAATTTGGGCATTGCATATACATGAGTAAACACGTCATTAAAATAATGTTGGGTGTCAAAG
>QNGE01000361.1:53629-136889 GCA_008508345.1 Paragonimus westermani | reverse complement strand
TCAGTTTGTCGGTCTCTTTCGCAGTAAGGATTTTACCTTGTACATACGAGCCGACACGTTTTGATTCAATGGGGGCCAAAACGTCGATACAGAATGTTAGATGTCTGATAAATTCTGCGGTCGCTATGCTCGGGTCCGATGTGCGAAAGAAGGTATTCCAATTTGAGGATCTCAGTAGGGATAATAAGGCATTCCAATCAATGAATTTGATCGGACGGTAGAATACAACTCTCGGTTTGGTAGCCATATTTAAATCAAACATACATTTGACAACATTATGGTCGCTTCCAGGGAATTGTTGTAGAACAGATAACTCTGTAGACGAAATGTCTGTGGTAAATATAAGATCCAAAATATGCCCCTTTCTGGTGGGCATTAGGACATGTTGATTTCAACCACTCAGTTGAATGCATGAAAGGAATTCGGCCTGTGTTGCTGGAGCAGAAAGTGAGGTCCAGGAGATATTAGGCATGTTAAAGTTACCGCCTATTAGTTTGTGTTCACAGGGCATGTTGGACACATGATTCATTATCTCCACAAGGTCAGTCAAATCATTGCTGGCAACATTAGGGGGTCTGTAGATGCATCCTATAAGTAGCTCGCGAGAGCCAATAGAGACCATTAACCACAAAGTCCTCGAGTTTATGAAGTATAGAATCATCAAGTGTTACTGCGGAAAATTGCTCCCTTAGATAAATGATGCATCCACCTCCTCGTCCTGTGAGACGATCCCTGCGGAACATGTGATATCCTACGAAGCTCATCTGACTGTCTGGAGTGTCAGGAGAGCACCAGTTCTCAGTTACGTGGATGATATTGTTTGATATTGTTTGCCGCGGGTGCATCATCGACACAACCGACGGAAAGTGTTATAAAGTGGGGGCGTTTTGACGGGAATGACCACTTCATGTTGAAAAAGTGGAAAAAGTCCGACAGAAAAATTGACCGGTCTTTTTAGTGTTACTGTGAATTAACCGGTGGGACAATCGGAAGAGTTTGCAAGTGGCCCTTTCCTCACTGCATGCGCGTGACTCTGCTCCCCATTCTTGGATTCACTGATATATCCCGCGCGAGAAACACATTCCACCCCTTACGGACACTCAAAATACCGCAAAGGTTGGGCATATTGTAAACTCCTCAAAATTCTTTGGAATTTGAGCAAAGAATGGCGTCCGGTCGACAGGTCCTTCCTTTCAACGCAAAAGTATGTGCGTTCCCATCTCCCCCAATCATTAAAAATTTTCTGCACATATTCCGAGGACTATCTACGTGTAATGATAATCAGACTCTTCGCCAATACATCCCCTCCTTCCTTCAAGCACCTCTTTTCCTGCAGGACTTTGAGCATTAGGCCAGTGATCCCCCTGTAGAGTCCCAATTGATGTAACAAATCAGCTATTTTATCGAATTTTGTAGATCTCAAGTACTACTGTCTCGGAAGTATGTATCTCAAAAGTTGAACTTTCCCCTCATATAATGTCTGTTGTGTTGCTTTATTCACATAGCTGACTCAGTGTACAAGTTACAATTTGGATGTTCAAGTGTGTACGTGCAAAAATATGCACGTTTGTCACGCTGTCCTGAGCGTGTTTCTCACAAGTACATCGAGAAATATGCCTCTATTATTATTATTACTGCCACATGGTGGTGAACATCCTCTTAATCTGGTGATTTCAAGAAGGCAACTCTCGCGTTGTAGATAGTCTAGAATTTCTGAGACACCAAAGGTGATCATATTGCGTTTTGTGATAAACCTGCCTTCGCGACTCGTGCTAAATTTATCGTACTGGCAATCAACATATCGAGTGCTGTTTGGGGTCATAAATTGCTTTATCCGCTTCTTGTTCTTGACTTCGTTCGGATGAATATCGCTGTTTTCCAACAAAGCAGCACGCGATCTCGTTCCGCTCGCAGTTAAGAGTGACTCTGTTTGAATAGCGGAGCTCCTGCCATCCTATCACCCGAGAGTAGATTCAATTTCGGGGCTTGTTTCGGTCGGTAAGCCAACATTTTTGTCGTGGTCTCAATACACTTGGTTGGTAGTTCCCCAGTCCAAATATTTTTGAGCAAGCTTTACGAACAGAACTTGCTGGTTGTTGCAACATTAGGTTCCCACAAATCCCACCTACTTGTCTATACGAAGACACCGTACGGTGCCGAACCGGCAGTTGAAGTGAAAACAGGGAGATCATATTACGGCCGGCCGGATCAGGATGGTTCCGGTGCCTGTGAGACTCAATAGTCTTCGATGTCAGTTAAGATCCCTTTGAGAGCGGCTCAGAAACAAGCGTAAAAACACTGTACTGCAGACAGACAACTAGCTGCTACAAATAAGCCTTTTTTGATGACTAGTAAACTCAGGGAAAAATTGAGTTTAAATGTGTCAAAACGAAGCTTAAGTTATTCCCGTTTTCTGTACACCAAGTCGTTAAGACTGTTCAGATTCACACAACGAGGGAGTGACTGCTTGAAGTTGCAACTCACTCGCAAGACTTTGATGGGCAGACTGTTAATTTTTTTCACGTATGCTACACTATTTTCAAGTTGATTATCGCTCATATTTCGTCACTCCAGACTCGAGTTTCACTCTCGGCAGAACTAGCGAGTAGTGCAAATCACTATCACGGCCAATATTCGAACTATGGTCGCTATTTCATAAAGCAACTTGAAATCAGCCGAATCCCCCACTACTCATCGATAAGCTAAGACGTCATCACCTTTGAGATTGCTGATTTGCGTCTGATTACCGTTGGAGGGTTATCCCGCGTTCTGTTAACTTCCTTATATAAACTGCAGTGGCCACCCCTATTCCTACATTAGCTACGGCTATTGTCTCGCTCCCTGTTAATCAGTCTGAACCCTCTAAATTACCAATGCGAAATTTTAACATTTTCCCTTTATGAATCAGCTTGCGTAACTTGTGATTCTTTTTATTTTCCGAAGTGCAAACATTCGGTTTGCTTTGACCCAGCCACCGACCATATGTTTGAGAGAGATCAATTCAGCCCCGTCGCCTCTTGTTACTGGGCGGTGCCTGGTTGTCGATTTCGCTGTACAGGCCCGTTAGTTTTCCCATTCTTGACAGTCGTTCATACTGGAGGCGAGTTATTCAAATTCATTCTGCAGTTATTTGGTTGTCATCCCACTGAATTCACTTTTGACATGCGTCTTCTAACTCACCGTTACGAAGTTAAATTACCTGTCCTGTCATCGGATATTGAGAATGACATTTGTTGGATTGCCAAACTGGACGTAACTCAGTGTTAGCGAACGATCCAATATTGTTTCAGATGAGACCCAATCCAAGAAGATGCAGGTTCCGACGGAATTCGAACCCGTAACAGAAACTGTACGTCCAAACGTGGCAAGCGCTTCGCAAGCCTAGCTTTGACGGTACACTGGGTGTTCAAGTGACTGTCTTTGTCTGGCTTCTGGAGATTGTTATTTTATAGAAAGCCGACGACCACGCCTCTATCTTTGTCTATCCCCTCACCGCTGATCCTTGTTCTTACATTCGAAATTTTTCCGGTAGAGACCGTGAGTTCTCCTTGCAAAAACTGACATGACCATTTGAATTGCACGCGCGACAAAACATTTCTCTTACGAACGTCAGTCGTGATGCAGTACTGGGTCTTGATGTCGTCTAATTGTGAAAATTTGTCCTAGCTGAGGTTACCGTTTCTTGCTCCAGTCTGCTTGACTTCTGTTTATGATTGTCTAGTTTTCCTTTTGCACCTGGTGGCTCCCACACTACAGGCCTGTTGCAGTTGGTCGTATTCACATGAACCGTTATCCTCGGAAGTTGTATATTTGATGGATCCAATATTGAGTTTTGTTGGTATCTTCTATTGTTTAACTGATAGTTCTTGATACATTAACACTTCACTAATTAGACACACTGTTTTTATGACTGTCTTCCTTCTTTGACCCGAATCGGCTGCTCAGCGGGCTTGGAATCTATAGACGCCGGCATAGGCCGAAGAACCAATAGATATCCGGGATCAACACTCGGAGTTCAGAACCTCCCACATTTGGACTCAGCTGCCTGCCTCTTATGGAACCTACCAAACGATCAAGCGGCTTGGCTGCCTATGTGGAGTTCCTCAATAATTCACTCTGGAATCCGCCTAGCCCACTTTTGAGCAATGACGCTGCACTTCTAACAAGTCAAAACCTCTGACTTCCCAAAATGATTTCCAGACTCAACTATCTGAGGGCCTACCGCGCTTGCACATGCTGTTTCTGTCGCTTGTTTGAATACAGAGAAAACATGGATCCTTCGTGATTGGATCCCATCCAACTGGACGGTCAGCCACATCATCTATAATCGATTCAATAGTGCCCGAACATCCTAACATTTGGTCGAGATACCTTGCTCTTCAACAGGGAATTCCACAATCTTCGAGGATGACGAAGAACGGTACTGTGGTATTCTCCACAAGACTTGAGGATTGTGACTTTACCATTGCTGATCCTCCCTTCCTGCGCCAACCTTTTTCACTGGGCTATCGGGCACCTGTGGTTTCTCGAGGCTGCAACGATGTTTCACAAATAACTTCTCACTTGCAGGCGGAAACCTTGTGGGCAGTGGTACCTATGGTGTCGTACACCTTTCTATTGATTTTGATCATTCACATTTTTTGAACAAACAAGTGAACAATAATATCGTATATTTCTAAACACATTTTTGAGAATCGCGTTAAGGTGAACGTGATTTTTGCAAGAAATTGCAGGCGGACAACTCTATGGAAAGCTATATAGCATGCCAAACGTAAAATCTGTAGGCCGAACTGCTTAGTAACTGCTTAGTAAACTCTGTTGCGTGTACTTGGAAAGGAAACGGTTCGCGGGTTTCACGGATTCATTCTAAACAACGCAAATTTACATTACTTACAAGATTGTTTATGAGCCCATTTTGAACTACTTCAAGGCCATGCTGGGACGTGCGTCCAAATCCATCGTCAGTTGATTATGCTAATGCCCGATGTAAGCAACGACGGACAAGGGAGGACAGTAAACACTTAAACCTGACGAAATAATAAGCACACTCCGGCGCAGGATTTCGCCGACCGCTCGCACGTCATTCGATCGGTGCCGGTTTTAAACTTCTATTCATCGCATGAGTTCTCCCTGCATAACGGATGTCTGTGAGAGTAAGAGAAAGAAAGTAATTCCAAACGTCCCAAAAGTTTCCAAGATCCTCCTCAATGATAGGGTCCCAGATAAACTATTTTTTGTGAGCATGGTTGTTGTTTGTTCAGAGTTCCTAGGACTAAACAGATATACGGCCCTGGAATAACGATATGGACAGTGACAGCCCCATTGCAGAATTTGCAGAGTATGTCCCAATCCACCACCGTTTTCCCGGTCGGCTTAATCGTGCTCCGATGGATGGTTCTAACGAAGATTCCAAGGAACTGTCACAGGATGTACTGACCCTAAGAGCAGACGAGCTACATTTGAGATACGGACTACTCCAGCTTTACAAGAGACGCCATGGGCCCGTGGGCTCAGAACCCGTCCACACTGCCGGGACCTTGTTGTATACAGCGCCAATTGATAACATCAACCTCTCTGTCCAACGGCGGGCCACAGGAGCGTCGCCTTTTTTCTTAGACTCTGTCGAGTCGTTAGGTCGAGCTCTCGGACCGCTGGTTCTTTCAGGTAGTCTCTAAAAAGTTGCGATAGACACCTTCGACGGATTCCCGTAGAACTACCTTATAAATGTCAGAAGTTTTGAAGGCAACTTTGCAGATGAACTATTCGACGAGGGATAAAGGCTCCTACATATTTTGCACTATTGTCGCGGTAGGGCGAGAAAGAAAATTAAGCGCTGCGTACTCTTGCCAAACGAGGTAAAATTTACGGAATCTACGAGAACTTTCCACCAACAAGTAGGCCGCCTGTGTGATACCCTATGTAATAAAACTTTCACGGACCCTAAATCGGCTGCCGGCGATGTCAGTGATTCACGTGGATTAGCCAATCGGCTGAGGGCCAGAGCCAAAATGCTCAATTAACTTCACTGAATCAGCTGAGCGGTTACCTCGTTAATTACCGAAAAGTTGAGCGGAAGTTGCTGAGAACACCACTGTGTCCGGAAGGGGACTCGATTTTGGCGGCATATTGAGTTTTGGGAGAAATTATTTTCTATCAGTTTTAGTCAGTTTGGTCAGTCGGCTGATCGTATAAAAAAAATACAAGCAAACCAACGCCCCCTGCATCATCGGGAGTCGTGTACTCCGAGTGCAACGCCGTGGTAGGTGTACCCTTTGAAGGCCTGCAATTGAGCCACCCGGTATATAAGGGCAACCAAAATATATCTGATTATATTATCAATGAGTGGTATGGCATGTTAATGATTTTAAATGAGACCCAACTGTGAAAAGTCAGGGCTTTGACTGGATTCGAACCAGCGACAGACACAGCATGCCTCAACGCGGCAAGCGCTCTGCCAGCCGAGCCACGAAGCCACACTGGGAGCTCGGAAATTTCACATTTGGATTCTGTTACCTACCCGTCCCACTGTCTCATATGGAATCCACCGGATGATTCAGCGCTCGCCGCGTTGAGGCATGCTGTGTCTGTCGCTGGTTCGAATCCAGCCGAAGCCCTGACTTTTCACAGTTGGGTCTCATCTAAAATCACTAATCTGCCACACTACTTATTGTTTGGAATAGAATTTCTATGCTCAGCAGTGGCGTTGGTTGATTCCAGCGTGGACTGTTCCGGAAAACCTGCCGGAGCAGTCGATCCCCTGAATCATTTGGTGGATTCCATATGAGACAGTGGAACGGGTAGGTAACAGAATCCAAATGTGAAATTTTCGAACTCCCGGTGTGGCTTCGTGGCTCAGCTGGCAGAGCGCTTGCCGCGTTGAGGCATGCTGTGTCTGTCGCTGGTTCGAATCCAGCCGAAGCCCTGACTTTTCGCAGTTGGATCTCATCTAATATCTGATTACGCTTGTTTTATCCGTCACTCCTTTGACCAGCAAAAAGCAATGCCGAAGGAAGCAAGCCCGTTTCTTTTGCCTGAAGGTGAGCTATGCAGCGAGTCCTTGTAGACTACACACGTTGAATGGGATACTTAGTTTGGTCGACGTTATTATGAACTAGTTCATGAGAACAGACCGGAACTAAGTCAGGACGAGAAGGCAAAGTCACCGTTGTGTTGACTTACGTCTAATCAGAACGAGGTGCCTTTCGAATTATTTGGATAGGTTTGACTGATTTGGAAGCGTCGGGGTCAACCGACGTCTTTTTAGGTAATTGGTCCGACACAACGCTGCATAATGAGTTTATTGCGGGGACGATGTGTTTGCTGAGAAGGTTGTGTCAGACGATTTTCCGCGCTCTGCATGAAACTTGTGTAACAGCATTCAGTCAAACGTCAGCTGACTTGTAATCCTTAAATTAGAAACGTTCTACCACAGTTGGCACAGCTTTTACGGCGAAACTGTCGCTGTAGATGCATACTGACGTCTTTTGACATTCCGAGCCGAATAACTGGACTCACCTGTGGTAAATTTCGTTCGGAGGTTTATGTGAAAACAGTACAGCGATCCTGATGGGATGTGAAATTTCTGAAACAGACTGGGCACTGGAACAGAAGCTTGGAAGTAGCAAGGGACATTGTGGCAGTGAGACCATTTCCGGCCGAAATCTCAGAGGACCGCGTAATACCGTACCACGGATGGGCACCTTGAAGAGCGTGTCCAAGAACGTCAAGTTTTTTAAAGCCTGTGAACTGAGTGAAAATTGAGTTACACTAAGCTTACGGATGCACTCCGGATGACAAAGTAGCCTCCTTGAAGGACAGTCAATCAGTGATTAATACTGAAAGTAGCGCAGTACCTGAGGATGGTCACTAAGAGAGACTTTTTTGAAGGCAATTTGACTGCATGATGCATATCCATGTAGAAGGGGCTGAGAAACGCCTCGCTGCTTCTGAATGTAGGGCTCATTCTCAAACTCACTTCCACTCAACAATAGAGGTATGTGCCCCCAAAATTTGCTTCGACTGATGTGGTGCCTAAGAGGTATCACAAGTTTTAGGTAAAGAAATGAATCTCTGGCTGCGGTCTCCGAGCTCTCTGCTTAATCCAGAAGAACAGTGTTCGAATGTGTGCACCTTCCCGTACATCTTGAAGGAAGACAGTGCGATAAGGCGCATTCCAGTCGCGAGCAGGAAATGTAATCTTAGTTTCACATTGGACCAGTCGTTGCTGGGATGCTCCACTTACACTGGAACGATGCGAATCGACGCTTGGTTATGGTATTGTGTTAGCTTTGTGTCGTCGAGAAAATATGCCAGACGGAATGGTTCATTCAGGGTAGCACCCCCTTTCATTTCCATAAACAAAGGTCTGCTGTCTCAGGGTAATGAAGTTCGTGCAAGAACACAATTTTTTCGGAAAACTGAAGGCGCCGTATGTCTCCACCATAAACCTCTATGCGATGCGTAGATATGAATAGATGCAGTCTTGTATCTTGGCGGTGGAATTCGGTCAGGGACTGGAGGAAGAACTAGCCTGATATAGGGGCAGATTTGGATTTTGAATGACACGACTGTGGTCCAGCGAGCGCTGGGTGAGTGTTATCAATGCGAGGGGGTTTTCGCTAAGTATTGCGACCAACAACACCGATGAGAACTTTGGTTGATAGTTATGAGTTCAGGGACCGCGAGGTGGGTAGTTTCAGTCCCTTCAAGGAGCACATATGAAGAGACAAACTCGAGCTGTATGGCGGCATAGTAACCTGCTTTCAGACTAGTGCCGCCCACATTGACGGAGCGTTTTATGTGTGCGGACTTATTCTTCTAGAACCCGATGCGATTTTTGGTAGTCGGGTTATGCCAGGAAGCATACACGGAGACAGCGACTCCTACAATTTTGGGACAGATTTGAGGTTAACACGAAAGTTACAGTTCTTGAAGCAGTGTTTCGTTAGGCGGGCTATCCGAGAAAAGGATTGATTGGCATACTGACACTACGGCTGTAGGTAATTAAGGCGGAACTTCAGAGGAGATGGTTCAAACATTAGAAGGATTGTTGTCACCAGTAAAATAACAACCGGTAATGAATAGAGGGTCATTTCTTGCTCAAATGATGGAGGCCGAGCGGGTCATCAGCAATTGAGCCACTCATGCTGGCTCACTATTATTTGGACAACCCTAAGGTGCTTCATCCAGGCGACCTGCTCTTTTGGTGCTCAAATGTGGATCGGAGTACAGATGACAGGACACTGCGTAAACGCTCCACCAAATGTTGAGGGCGAACACAGCCCTCGTTCTACGTGCCTCACGGACAGGGTCGGCATAAATGTCTGCTCCAGTTGAAGATTGAGCTAAGTGGACGAAGTCTGCGATATTTTCAAGCTAGCTTTGTAGTTCTGCTTCACGAGTGGCTTCCAGGAGTATCCTGCTGTATGATGTAGTCATCAGAGTTAAACCTAAAGATGACGAACAGGTACGTGAGGTTACGATAGGAAATTTGGATGGCACCTTAAAAACAGGAATCATATTGTTGAACCGTTCGCTAACAGTTCAGCAGTGCTTGAATAAGAGAGATCTTCGGAAATTGATCAAACGATGTGGCCGAACGAGGAAATCGACAACTAGGCACGGCCCAGTAACAAGAGGCGACGGGGCTGAAGTGATCTCTCTCAAACATATGGTCGGTGGCTGGGTCAAAGCAAACCGACTGTTTGCACTTCGGATAATAAAAAGAATCACAAGTTACGCAAGCTGACTCATAAAGGGAAAATGTTAAAATTTCGCATTGGTAGTTTAGAGGGTTCAGACTGATTAAAAGGGAGTGAGACAGTAGCTGTAGCTAATGTAGGAATAGGGGTGGCTACTGCAGTTTATATAAGGAAGTAAAGAGAACATGGGTTTATCCCTTAACTTTACTAAAACCCCGTTAAACCACCTCTGAAAGTGAGCAACAGATCATGACAACCGGTTGGCAGCGCCGTGTTCTGTTAACCAACGCAAAAATGTCTACATTACATAGTCTCCCTCAAAATGCTACTAAGAACACAGTTGATTCGCGAGATTGCTTTGTCCTCCTTGTTTTATAAACTTCCGCTCTACTGGGATACCCCTGTGTGCGATGGACGCACACAACCCCGTATTAACCAAACAATCAGTGAGGTTTTCAACTTTTCCGGAAGTTCAGTGCAATCAAGGAAGTCTCGCGCCGAAGTCTGCTCATCTATTCCCCAAATTTCAGAATTCTCCATCTCCCACGCTGAAACCAATTTATTTCAATAATTCCGACGTTATCCTTATCAAGTAATGGCAAAATCCCTTGGACATGCACTTGGAAGTATTTCCTGTGTTGACTTTGAACCATTTGGAACATTGACTCGTACCTAACCTTGTAAAATCTAAATTAGTGTAACACCACATGAGCTGGAATAAACTATTGACGCAAACGAGCCATCTTGCATGTGTCAAAGTTTTGTACACTACAATCCATTCATTTCCTGATGCGCCCTTTTTGCCGGCAGACTTCGCTTTTTTAGTTCAACTAAACTATTCGTTGTTTCGTTTCGCCTGCAATTATCTGAAATGGTCGCGCGCATCCCGACGTGTTTTTCACATATGCGTTGAGAAATATACACTGTTGCCCAAAACATCTAGAGCGCCAGGAAGTGTTAGGAAAAATTAATTGAATTATCTTACCGAAGGCAAAAACGGGCGAATAGATATCTCCACCTCCAACCCAGGGGCGATTTGACTTTGAGTAACGTGAAATCTTGCAGCATTCATATGTTGTACAGAAGAATAGTTTATTACAGGGCCATTGGGTTTAACCTGTAACCCATGGGCCTTCTTAAAATTGCAATTCTGCCTTACAGCTGCAATGAGCAAACCGCGAACTTTCACATATAAAATGTGAAATTTTAGAGTTTGTCCCTTAGGTTTGCGCTGACAACCCTATATGAATGCTTTTGTTTGTTTACAACTGCCGTCCCATTGTAAACAGCGCCTAATTCTTGTTCTAGATTTGAGCATTTGTTCGAACATTTCGACATTTGGGATTTCGTTCACAGTTGCTTCAATAGCCCAAAAACTGCCGAGGATTTGAGGTGGATGGATTTATTCGTTCAGTATTGTCTTCAGCAAGAGAATTCTAGTTATCACCCTAGGACTCTGTGGCGCTTAAGGTATATTAGGCGTGAAGCTTCTCTGAACCAATGCGTCAGATGTCGAGCAGAATAGTGCACGGTCAAAGGAGGAACCTTCAATGTACACTCATGGTTCGACTGGAGAAACGCGAAAACCTTCGTCATCAGTAGCGCTGCGCATGGAGTTTTCACCTGTTTCCTTTTTGGCGGAAAACGTTGCAATGGCTGAAGTTGTATTTCGTTTCTCTAGGAAGCCCATGAAGCGGTTATTATTGGCGGCAGTTTGGTGAAATGTGATTTTTCTGCCGGTACACTGTTCCGCTTATATGGTGGAAGTGTGTTTATTTTTCTTCCAAATAGGTCTTACCGTCAGATACTTTTGCAGAGTTAAAATGGTGTCACACCCTACTTGCTCTTGTCTCCAATAACTTCACTCGCTTTGGCTCACTTACGAAGTGGGATAGGAGGGAACAGTGTCCATGATGTGCTTTCTTGCGAGGTGTGAGGCAAGTATAAACGTGTTTCCTTTTACAAGTTCCGAGCAAGACGCTTTTGGCAGACAATAACGGTAGTCCGGCAGGTGTGTTAAATATGGCTACTTTGCTTACACAGCTCTGCCACTTGTGCAGTTCCATAGCTATAGTATACTCGAAAGTCAGAGCAGCTAGATGATATTCCTGCTAGAAGTAGTTTCTCGACGGGCAGCCCTTCCGGTATCGGAACTTCACCGTACACAAGGATCACCAACCGTGTCACTTGTTTGGAAACTGCAAGGATACAAGGAAACAATTGGCCTAATACCAGGAGACCTCATAGTAATATTTCGAATAAAAGTGTAGCCAATATGTCAATGCTAACCGAAGATTTGAAGGTCCTTGTCGTGATCCTGACGATTGTTTGTTCCGTATTACGCAACTTTAAGCACTAAATAAATTGCAGACTACCGAATATGATCGTTGGCAGCACGATAAAGCATGGGATCCCTAGGGTGCACCCATTTACAAAAGATGCCAGAATGATGGATACTAACTAACGAGCAAATAAATAGACGGTGAAATCTGGGATAGCCGCAGCCCATGAAATTTGTAGGACCAACTCAAGATGGTGGAATGGGATTTGTCTATCAGATGTAAATCTACCTACGAAAAAAGGATCGTGATTTCTCGAACTATGATAGGCAGAACTTGGTCGCGTGGGGACAAGAGAACTTCGGGCGACAGCGTACAGGTAATTTATGGCGCTCATCAACGCACAGATGTTATGCCGCCTCGTCAGTAATGTGAGAAACGTAATTCCTCTACGAACTCCACGCAGAAAACAGAGCGCCCTTGTTGAGTATCGCTCTAAACTATCCTTGAGAACTGACCGGCGTCGACATTATGGTACCACGGCATAAAACACCCTAAAGCGGTCGGCATATTGGTTTTGATCAACTGTTTGTTAAGCAATCCCAACTGCACATACAGGCTTAATGATTTTAGTAGTAGCCACCCTATATCTATGGTATTCGCGGGGCCTTGACTTTGTCAAGATCAGGATTCCTGGTCTGAATGCATCTCAGTCTGTGATGCGTGCTGATTATTTTGAACACCTAAAATGTGGAATAGATCACACCACTCACTAGGCACCGGAAAAGCAGATGGAAGAAATCTCACTCTCGTTAATAGTCTCGGTAATGTTTTGTGAGCGAAAACATTGCTGAATGAACCTTGGCCATCCTAAGGCTTCCGTCAGCATACAGACATGTCCGTGAGCTAAGACATCAAGGGCTATTATTAAGGCAACTGGTACTCTTCATAACGAATGCACTTGAACAGACCGAACAGATGGTATAATAAAAATTGGTAACGTCCCACAGGTGGCGGAAGAGCAGTTATGGTAGGAAAGTTATTCAGAAACCCCGAGATCTGGGTGAAATGGTGTATATACGAAACCTGGTTCCGAGTCTGAGAATCCAGCGAAAATGCACGTAGAGTGATAAAGGCTCTACGCTACTGAATGCTGTAGTGGATCTAAACAGTATATGGAAACTTAGGTGGGAATGGAAGTCGAAATCTGATAAAAAGGAAAACAAATAACTCACAACAGTTCGTGGAAGCACGTTGGTTTAGTGTTCCACTACACCAAATGAGGATTCTCCACTGATACTACTTGTCGTGTGTCCCTCAGATGGTCTCGATGTCACCACCGAGATAATTCCAACCGCAGATGAATAAATAAACAAATTTGCCGAGCTAAACGGTTTCTACCGCCGAATTTTAACCCTTCCAAAGATTTGTACGTCACCGACCCTGAACGCGAACAGAAAGCAGAACCCGCGAACTCGCAAGAGCAGTTGGGAAATTATTGATTACTCTATGGATTGATTAACCTCGTTCAAACATCATGTTTACGTGTGAGGTTGCAGAAGATGAAAAGGCATGAATAATAATATAAAATATGAAGTATAAAATAGTGTACAAAAAGCTACAATGCAAATGCTCAGATGTAACATGTTAAACTATGAACATGACACAGCAAGAGGAACTGACGAGAGCCAGCTATTCTAAACACCTAATGGTACACGTTCAAAACGACAGTTTTCGAAATATCTTCGGAAGTAGGGTGAATATGCCGAGTTTATTCATGAGAAAAAACGCGTAGCAAATAAGCATGTTTTCAGTGCTTCCAAAGTACCTGAAATTGAGCTAGAGGTCAGGATGTCCATGAAACGAGAAGGAGGAGAGGCGCTAGATACGGTGCCCGGTGAAGATTCGAGTATTGAAAGATACGGTCGAATTCAGATGAATAGACACGGATTAGGTTTCAATTGGTAACTTATGCACTGTTGTTTTATTTACCTCTGTGGTAATAACGCACGAAGATCTTCGGCCAGTAGGAGGCCAAATAATCGAGAAAACTAATTCCTAGTGAACTTATCCTTGTCCAATTCTTGCGTTGTTGCCCATTTGTTACTATAATATCGTTACGTCTTGCGCAATACACCCTTCAGTGCAAACTTTGCATCCCCTTCTGAAGCCATGTTACGCGAAAGAAAACTAACAACGGTGAATTACACATAGATGATCACTTTACGTTATAAAACCATGGCAGATAACTGGAGAAGCGTGGAGGACATACATACGGATATTAACTGATGAAACGGAGGTAGATAATGTGTTGCACATTAGTAATTCCAAACAAACTCAAACAGACGTCAGTGGGCATTCCACTTATTATAGTTATGGAGAAATGAGGCTGTAATCAGCTAGAACCAGGGCGTTTCGATATTGCAACCGTTTTTCATTGGTCCAACGTATAAAACTTTTTATTGTTTTATCGCACTAATTTTATGAATTACATAGAAAAGTAAGCTGGAATGCTTTCAAATGGCATTGTGGTTTCCACGGTCCATAGTTACATTTTGCGATTAATTTCCGTACACTCTCGTATATAACGTTCCATTAACCTCATCTATACACTCGTTTGAAAGTAATACCAGCACTTCTTCGAATTTGATCGTCAAAGAAAATAAACCAGGATCACTGCGAACTGTCTTTGTCTTCTTAATTTGTATGGACTTTTTCGCTAGCAAAGTAGTCAACTAGTGGAAAGTTCTAGCCCCACTTGCCTGTTGATCTATCGATGCCTTGTACTCGTCATTTCACGTCGCCTGTGGAATTATTCGTAGGTCGTTTTCCGAACATACACTCTGTCGGTGGTGGTTTATCCGATTCAACCGATTTCGACCTGTCAGTGAGTCGTTCGATTCTTTATTCATAATTCTCCCTGTTGTTTGTACGCAAATCTCCTGTATCCAGCCGCTTACGGTAAAAATTAAACCTCTGTTGGTATTACCATATTCTGACCATTTTTATCACCGAGAAGGCAGGTGAAGTATACATTATCGATAAAGTTTACTTCACCCGCCTTCTTGGTATTTCTAACAATGCTTGACGACACTGTGGTAATCGACATTCTATCATTTGATTAATCAAGACAATACTATAGCTATAGATTGAGTGAACATTGTAAGTGCGCGAATGACATGAACCAACCGATAACGCTGTAGACTTTTCTGACATTTTTGCTGTTTGGTACATTTTGACTGTATACCTAGCAGGCAAACATGACCGACTCCAAGGTGTTTACAACAATCCGACCAGCAGTGCTGCCGGCCAGATTGTGGTAAACACCTTGGATCGACCTTGTGATCGACGTCGATCACATTATGAGCAAATCGGTAGGGAATAAGGACCTACGATTGCCATGCTCATTCCGGTTGTTGAAGACATTCCAAAATATTTTCCAATTACATCATCATGTTCAAACCCTTTCATGTGTATGGGCAAGAGTATATACACTCTTACCATGTTCACTATTATCCTTAGATATAGTGGACGGACGACGCAATCATCTAAACAACTTCAGTTGTTTACATATTACAGGTATTGATACGGTTAGTCAGCCGATCACATGGGGCACTGAGTCAGATGGGCAGCACATCAATATAGAGCCAGTGGAAGGAATACCGGATACTTTACGAGCAATATTTAATCTGGAGGCGGTAAGACATAACTTCAGTACATCTAGCCATAACAGGATTAGTCTGGTTGAATAAGGAATGTGGTAGATATAGAAGTTTTATGAAGTAACCCGAAAAATTAGTGAGTGGACACAAAAAATTGGAGAAATGATAAGAATTGGCGTCATAATGGTTTGTTAAGTTAACGGTGGTAACTGCGTATAAGTTGCACAAATCCACATTTCCTCTCCACTGGTCAATTCGGAGATAAAATTGAGATGAGTAAAAGCTTTACACAGCTATGGATTACTGTGGATACATAACGCGATCATTATCTTACTGTTTCATTTCATTTAACTTAAACACGATAAAGTTTCTATCAAATGCCGTAAAATAATCCTTTTCTTAAAGGAAAAAGCTGAAGAACTCCAGAAATACACCCATGTAGGTCAATTTGGATGAAATAAAGTTGTACGTGCGCAATATTTCCTTTTTTCTGCTAATAATTTAAGGTAGGTACATTGATGTACCTACTTTAAACTACGTTTTTTTTCAATTAAACGCTGCTACCCACGATTATTAGAATTCAGTTTTGTGAATCACTGACCGATGTGTCAAGATGTCTACATGGAAGTACAATAAAATGTAATAAATCTCTGCGTGTTAGTATTAGGTTACTATTCGTTTAGTTAGCAACCCGTTGGAGCAGAAGAACACGATCAGAAAAAGTAAAAATGGAAGCTTGGCCACGCCGAGATAGTGAGCATATGCGTGGTAACACACCAGTATGAAGCAATGAGTGGCTCGCTCTGGCGAAGTTAAGCTCGCGGAATGGCGTTAAGTGCGAGCGCCATGCAAGTCAGAGAAAGTTTTTGAGACGCAACCTGTGGTCTTTTTTTGAGATCGGCTATAAATTAATTGTTTCATTCCGCCCTTTATCAGTAACTTTATTTGCCGGTCAATCACTCACTCACCCAACCGAGATAATATATTGTGGTGTGGGATATACCGTTGTTTGCCTTGACTATCGAATCGCTTCTTGCAAGTTCGGATATTCCAGCCAGAAAGGCATATTCTTCAGTCTCCACGTCAGCGAGTTAGACTATCAAGTTAATGGGATCTCCTCGTAATCTACCACAATACAGGTAACAAACACTTACTTGCCTTGAGTATGGCAGACCTTCTGAATCCCGCTTTACGTGGGTTCCCTCAAAATTTAGCCGCTTCATTACAGCTTAATCGCACATTAGATGTAAGGTGTCTACCTAGATACAACACTCAAAGTATTGTCATACAAACTGAGAAACTATCTTACGATGCTTGTTTTCAGTCAGCAACTCGAATGCTCAATAAAACTTCTACAGTAGAGGAGGGCCTTTACTTAGAGCCTGGTTCCATTGGCTGTTGTTGCTGAAATCACTTAAATATTGAAGCCTATGTACACTTCCGGACCAATAACAGAAATTTTCGTGCTCTTCTAATGAACACACAAAAGCAAAAGTACCATCTGGTCGAAACTGGTAATATTGTCTTTTTTGTGTCTCATCAACAACGATCGTACCGTTGAATTCACCGATAACTGGTTCAGATCGTTCTCACTGAGTTGCAGTCTAGGTAAATCTTCTGTCCCCTGCCACATCAAAAACCTCCAATAACATCATTGAACCCTCTTTGAGAAGATGAGAAAACACACTGACCTAAGTCGAGAGTAGAAGAATATCCACCTTCGAAACTTGATGAGCGTTGCTCGCCACATCATACTGATAGAATATTTCATTCTACACGGATGCTTTACCTCTTGTTCAGCAGACGCGCAGACATATCTTTTCATTCACGTCTGAAGATCGCCTTTTGTGCAGTATCTGCGGTACGGTGCGATTCCTTATGTCTTACTGAAGATGATGAGAGCTACATTTGTGATTTACTGCTGATCAACTACCTGGACTCGGTTCTCAAATGTAAAAGGCTATTTGTGGGACCGTGATGCCCACGTCTGAAGCAGTGTTGAGGAAGTCTAAGAAGATTAATCACTACTCCACGTGCTACGCTGTTTGCAGAAGAACCTAAAAATTACCTTAATAACACGAATTATTAGCGTGATAATTAAGAAATCACTCTGCCGTTTCTAGGAGCTAAAGTTGCATGGATTAACTCTAAGGAAATTTGATGAGATACAGTGTACAATTCAAAAAGACTAAACAACCTATCTGAATGGTGCGCCCCTTGCTTTCTGCGACCATTTCATAGACCCAAATAACCGCGCTAACTGGTCCCACTATGTCGCGTATGTGTAGCAACGTAAGCTTGGTTAATACCAGCGAAAATAAATCTGATGTTAAATATCACCGAGAATAAGGAATGTCAAAGGCCCCTACAATACAAGTATGAAGAAATGAATGAGATGGATGATGGCAGACCAAGGATATTCTAAATGGTATATGGTTGTAACGATATTGTGCCAATGAAAGTCTGTCCGGATTTACACGGGGCTAGGAAAGTCATAGTGGATTTGACGTTCAAAGCAGAAGTACTGCGCCAAGGAAAATAATTTAATGCTTCAGACAAAGTATGTTGGACTTGTTAGTAGTTTTCTTCCCACTTCTGGTTCATCTTCAGCTACTGAGTGATTAGGTGAAGTGGATGGAGAACAATTTGGCGCAAAGATCACTGACAGGCAGGAATAGAAATCTCTGGGACGATGTTGACATTGACGCATGACCTAGGATAACGCCAACAAAGGTCAAACCTTGAATGGACGCAAGCATGACTTCTCCGATAGCAAGTTCCGGTGTTGTACAGCACGCCAGGGTGATCGTTCAACAACACTCACATAGTCGAATATGTATGCGTGTATTTCACGACTTGTTGAGCCTACTGCTGAGCTGAAAAAATATGGAATGGGGAATTAACAGTTGGTTGTCATAAGCCCATGACTATATTTTCAATTAGACTTAAGAGAGTGCGGCCCAGCCTTCTTCAATAGTTTCTACGAGGCACGGTCATTGCGGTTTACTTGTTGAGGAATCTGGATACATTCTAATTATCTCTGATGTTTTGTGAGTGACCCGATATTTGAAGGAAGCTTTTAAAAATAACTCGCCAAAGGATAAATTGCAAGAGCGTGCTTCGTTAAGGGGAGTGGCTCCAGAGCAAAACCGCATACGTCCATCTCAAAACTTGCGAGCAACAAGCAGATCTTTGGCAACAAGGACACCGGGCTTTTAGACTTAAATTTACTTGATTAGGCTTATTCAAAAAGGATTAAAATTATCCAACTGGTCAACCAGCTCAGCCTTATTTATTTTAACCTACGTAAGCGTTCAGGAAACTTCCACGTAAAACCGATTTAGAAAAACTGGAGTTATTTGTGCGAAGACGTTGCAGGCCTGCATTAAAAATCCCACGTTTGCTGGGAAATGCACATCTTACATGTTATTTGAGGTACAGGGGAACCTTTCAGGACAGTCTAAAGATAGCTGTTTGTGATGAAGTAACCATCAGCTAATGTTTGTCAAATGACCAAATCAAACTGTAAATTGCAAATACTCAACTCCAGCAAGAGTGCAGGTTTTATGAAAGCAGACTGAATAACTTATATTAAGTAATGTAGCAGGCAACACGGACAGAGTGAAACGGATTTATGGTTAGCGTGAAGCGGTTTCACTTAGTCACACATTTATCAAACAATGCGTGGCAAATTACTAGCAAAATCATTTCCAACTTGTACGACACTTGGAAAAACACTAACTGTGTATGTTTTATGGACGTAATTGAAGTTGGTTTCTTTTGATTTCTTTGAAAACGCAGAATAAATATACGTAAACAACTCCCGTCGTCTGACGCCTGTAGGTTGACCACAATTGATTTGATGCAACTGACAAAACTCAACATTTGACGATAACTTGATTTTGAGGGTGCACAAGAAACTGCAGTGGCACTTAA
This sequence comes from Paragonimus westermani, assembly GCA_008508345.1. Classification (NCBI taxonomy): domain Eukaryota; kingdom Metazoa; phylum Platyhelminthes; class Trematoda; order Plagiorchiida; family Troglotrematidae; genus Paragonimus; species Paragonimus westermani. Next base: position 117,311 of record QNGE01000361.1, on the reverse strand, counting down.
TGATTAGCATAACATTTAAATATTCGAAAGTGACATCAACTAGAATTTAAAGTAAATTTGAATGTTAGTGCAGTTGTTTGCAGCAAGTAAGATATTTTGTTTTGGGTCACGTAGCAAACGTCGTTCTCTTGAAAACAATAAATACAAAATTGGAGACTGGAAAATGTACTGCAGGGCACCTTGTTAATTTTATTGTGGGACAGAAGCCAGCCTAAATTGTTGTACATAATCTGTAGCGTTAAGACACAGTGATAAACATTCTTCCGTTTGAATTCCATGAAGCCTATGAGATGTGTATTGATTAAACTGTACACAATACCCTTTCAATCTACGTACAACACTTGGGCCGTTTATATCAACATTGCACATAAATGTTTGAAGTTTTTTGCCTTGACGAAAAACAAATACTTGCATGTTCACCTGTTTATCAGTTTTAGAAAAACGGATCACACAAACAGAGTTTACTTGATACAAACGTGATATTTTCAAGATCATACTATAAGAATTTCTGAAGTTCTGAATATAACTCAACCAACTGTACTGGAAGTCGTGTACAAATATATAACTTCTTACCCCCTTTTCTTCGGCAGCTTGAGCTGTGTTGCTTAAGATATACAGTTCGTGCGGTGGCCTAATGTGTTCTTGTGCATATGGCTCATGTGCATGAAGATTGAAAACCACACACAACATGAGATCCCAGCTCATCTCAAGTGGCTACCCTGTGTAGTTTTGTGGATTGTATGTGCACGTGCCTCTTCACTCTATTTTTAAAATATCACTGAAAAATTAACATGGGGGGAGAAGATTGTGAGATTACGCCTTCTGAAATATTATTCATACAGTGCTGATATCAAAAAAGTTTGAAGGATCGACCTTGCCAATTAGTACTGTAAATTGTTCACCTTCCCAAGATTGGAGATATTAAAACCAAATAATCAGAGGTATGATGAAATACAAAAGACGTGTAGGCCAGGTCATCTAAGAAAGCTAGAGAGAAAGTCAATCTTTTAATCGTTTGAAAAGGAATGTATATTTGAAAAAAGAAGTTGGCCTTGCGAATTATTGCAGACATGTCACAGCAATACGTAAAATTCTTGTTGGCTTGAAAAAGTGCACGCCATGGACGATGGTTGGCTCCAAAGAAATAGGTTTGTTGCGGCGGCTAACTCTCGAATGTTAGGGAGACCGTAGTAACAGCGAAAGTTAACTGCTACCATAGACACACTTGTATGACATTCACTTTGCTATTCCTAAGCAGGAGGAAGTTGTCGCCTGGATTTTCATCCGCCAACATTTTAACCAACCAGTCGCGGAATCCAGATTTTCGATGGAATAGAGGGTGGCCCTAGATGCTTTGACTGACAGGACCAAGTCGAAGAGAAGAACGCGTCAGTTTGTCTCATTCTCACAGAAGTCATGAGTTGTAGATGCATCACATCGAGGACCGTTTCCGGTATACTGAAGAATGTAGCTACTTAGGAACACAGTTATGTAAATAAAAATTCTGTTCAACGAGCTTGTTATGTTTTCAATGTGGAGTCCTTTAGGGCTTGTTGATAATGAAGGGTTAGAGGTGTGCTTTTCGGAAGTTAATATATCATATGTTTTTAATACGTGCAGGATTCTGCTGGTGAACTCCTCAACATGCCAAGGATTCCCACGACATCTTCCCTAGGTGGGGAAGTTCTTGCTGATGTGTCAGTTTTAGTAAGGATATAATCGGTTAGATTAAGATTGTATCAGTTGACTAATGCTTTCTTCCATATTGTGCATTGGAACTTGCACAAAATTGACTCGCCCCAACGGTTTATCTACTGGATCGAAATAGTAATTCTCTATGATTATCGGTTTCAATGAAGTGATACTTTCTTGTTGTAGTATCTCAATGGACTTTGTACTTCGAAGTAAACCCTGTAGCTAGCAACAAACATAGCAAAACTTGAGCAATTCTTGTTGCTGAATCATCAGATTCCATCTATGGCATGGTTAATTTAGCCAGCAAGTAAATACAGATAAATTGACTAAGAATAAATATTAACGTGCGAATTTAAACCAGGTCACAACAAGTAAAAAAATATAAATGAATGTCCTTCTTGCTCAGGAAAACACTCTTAGCAATACTTTTAATTAACGAAGCGTACTTCAGACATCATATTGAGTGGAATGATTGGTGGATTTTGAGATTTGAACATATTCATTACGAAGAGCAGTTAAAAACGTTTGGCTATCTTTTCTTTAAAGGCAAAGTGGAAATTAGAATATCGGATATGCGGTTCTTGTCACGTTATTCCTGCCTGTTTAATATGATATAATGTTTTACAAACTTTTGTCAGCCGGTTAGCTGAGAATGTGCTCAAAATAAACATATGGGTGACTCACGTCAAATGGGATATGTTTTGTCTTAATACTCTTGATTCCTTCCAATAATAATACTTCTTGTTTGAATTGGTGTAGTATCCACTTTTTGCTCCTGGACACAATTTGTAGTAAAACTTACTGACTAACCGTTTGCGTGGTCTTATGTTTTTTAGCATTCGGTCGTTTGCTTTAGTCACTTCTTGTAATTAATGTTTTCTAGTCTTTCAGTTAAAACCCTCACTTTCAGGCCTCGATATCTGACAATTAACCTCAGGCTGATGCCAAACCGCTAGTTAGACACAATCTTTAATATGACTGTGTGTTACAGCCAATGGACAGTCTGTATTTGCAACGTTGTTGGCTTTTCTTCTTCCTTCTTAAAACTCCTCTACTTTTGTTCTGTTTTCGTTATCTTCCCTTGTTCTTTGCTCTGTTCTGTTCTGTTCGACAGATATGTACTTGTCCATTAATGTGCTGCTTCATAGAATATTGTCAATACCACGAGCAGCCCTAGCCCCGCTACTCAAAGGTACGTTGTAGTGGTGACAATGACAATGATAGGGATAGTAACCCCCTTTTAATTTCGAAGTTTTTCTTCGTAGGACTGATAACCTTACGTCTAAATCCCACTGTGTGTATAAATGTAACTAGTGGTCACAAACAAATGTTCCAATTCTGTTTCACTGGCATGACCAATCTCTTTTAAATTTGGGTTGTATTGATGAAACCGGTCTTTATAGACACGTCCGAAAGGTTAGCTACAGGAAAGCTTGTTAGGATCTAAAAAGATCTCAATTATGAGCAAGAACAGTCTGTTTTCTAAGTGTGGATACCTGCCTCCAAAGGAAAAACAAACATGCTCTTTTCATTCTGGCTAGTTAACATCTGAAGTAAACTGCGAATTGGTGTAAGTTATGTTAGTGCAACAATTCGCCCAATTACTGGACAAAAACTAAGTGGTAAATTAATTAAAACAGACCATAAAATATACACATTCCGTTTTTGATGGTTGGGAACAGTGGACGAATGCAAACAGGTATCCGAGAATATTCCAATTTCTCAAGTAGTCCACAAGAAATGGGTTGCCTGGTTTGTCTGGTCTCAAGTACGCAGGCTGAAATGCAGAGAATTTCATAGTAACCGGAATTGTGATTGACTGGTTTGCTCACTGTCCGCTGCTTTCTGAGGTGGTAGGCGGTTAACAGGATGATATCGCTTTCCAGAATTTGGCAAATCTTCGAAGTTAAAACACCAATCAGATTGTAACCGCATTGCCCTACCTCCTATTTCCAGGTCTACTCGTCGATAATAGCTTTGACAGTAGTATTCCCTTGACACCAGCTTCGCGACTTTTTTTAAAAAAGTAATCAACTACTATCAGCACGTATGGCTCGCCCTTTGGCTTTCCCGGTAAAGTATTTGTGATATCCACGATAAGTGAACCATCTGGATAGCCACCATCTACTATTTGTAGTAGAGTTGTCTATTTGATATTCAGGTTTTGAAGCCACCGCATTGTTCAAATCGATAGCGGAAATTTACCATAACACAGCAAAGATTGTCCATCGGAAAGATTATCTGTTCAACCAGTTCATCTCCATGCCAAGATAACTATAAAAAGTGGTGTAAATGGACTAAGTCATCAAACGGTCAAAACGTTCACCCTTTCGTACAGGGAGTAAATTCACTTTCCGTAACCACATTGAACTCTTGATGTTTCATGTACAAAGCATTGAAGCGCTTAGTACTGTAACGTTCGTCTGGGTCGCTACTCAACTGTTTTGGTTACTGGAATAAAACTTTGATTATGACTCGATATCAAATCGACATGTCAATCTTATTAATTCTCAGGATAACGTCTAATATGGGTGTATTAGCGACTGGTCGTACGAATCAGATTTTGACCAAAATCTGATGATGCAGTTTACTCATATTAGACAACCCCTTAAATGGCAAACCTGTATAGTTTGTTCCGCAATAGCGCAGAACAAATGAGTACAAAATCACTTAACGACCAAGAACAGGTAAATTGATTTTTAAACCATTTGTGGTCAGGAATCTGGAAGTGAACCAACTTCTCAGTGATGTAACTAGAGCTGCTTTTGCCTTAGTGTATACTCTAAACGCCGGATTGGCAGATCGGTGACTGGTTCTATTTTGAACGCAGTAAAGAGAAACATGACAGGAATGAGGCCCTTGATTGACGCAACGACCACCTGGTGCGCACTGGATCTGTCTGGATGGTTATTTTGCCGCACCGTACAACTAAGTTAGGTGTGATGGTCGACCAACAACATGCTCACGAAATATGCAGGCCCCGTATGTTCCACTGAACAAAGTGGCAAAGTGTTGTCTGCCCGGTTGGGGTCCTCTTATTCACTCAGATAGCTGGTTGGAAATGTCATCCGAGATGAAAATGAGCTACAGTTGACAGCGTACTAGCAATTTCACTATTTCCAGTTCTTTCGTTTAGCCTTATGTTCTGAGTATCTGTCATTATTTGTCAGTTTTTGTTCCGCATTGTTTTACCTCATTATTGCAGTGGCCGGTGGCCTAGCCCCCATTTCCATCTGACCAGGTTCATGGGCTTCATAATTAAATGAACGGACGAAAGAACGAATGAAGTTCCACATGTAATCTGCCCTTTGAGCAAACGTTTTGAGGTGTGCTGTTTGTTTCTGGAACGTTTTTCCGTGGAAAGTAATATATATTTGACTCATTCACATTTGTTTACAAAGTGTACACAACCACAACAACCTATCAGGCTGCAAGTAAACATTTACATCAAGCGAATGGTAGAATTCATTTCACTCGGGTGTGGTGGTGAGCTAAATGAACAAATGCATTCAAACAAATCCACCAAGAACAAACTTTCAGTTCATATTGTTTAAGTTAGTTACAGAATTATCTTCTAAGCGTCTGTGGTGAAGAGATTAGTGCGCAAACGTTTACATTCTAGTTTTCCGACAAAATTATTGAGTACATTTGGGAGCAACGACAGTCTAATCGCTATGTCGTCAACTTATGGATAGAAGTTCTCACGGATTTCAATTCTAAGCGAGAAGAGCAGTATGAAAACGACTCTTAGAGAAACTAGTTAGAATGGTTAATCGACTGATCATGAAGACTATAGAGAAAACTGGTGATCCGTATTAATTTTGGGAGAACCACGCGCGATTATTTGCAATCATAAGATCTTGGGTAATATCAGTGAACTCGAAGCTATCTCGAAAACCGTATGAACACAACTTATGGTGACTCAGTTCGACTGAGGCTGTAAATAGCTGTTCAGATGTGTGATATGGCGTGTTGTACATGATAAGAAAAAGTAAAGTATTTTGTCTATAATGACCTGACTTGGTCTGAGTCGTATATTTTATTTGTGGACCTAAGGAAAACTGTATGAAGGAAAAACGCTGGACCTGTTTGGCTTCATTACAGCTCGCATGGTTTCGTTTTTATGATTGACCTTGAGTTGTCGATAATCTAACTGTTAACCGGCACAATTTCAGCTTTTGGGAAATTGAAATCATCTGAGGAAATCGCTGTCACTTAGTAAGCATCTGCCATCATATGTCTGCGGTGCTCCCAAAGATAGGCAATGTGTTAATGGAGGGGGCCTCATGTTATATATACGACTGATGGTAGCTGCAACAGGCTATCAGTAAATTACGCTTAAACTAATGCAATAATCAGAAGCATAACTTGAGGTAAGATGCTTCAATGTGTTCAACAAGTTTTCACAATGACTTGATTTCTAGTTGACTGAACAGGAAGCGCGGTAACCGAACTTGAGCTTCACCGAAAAGGCTTCAAACATCGTTTCCTCAAGTTAACTATTCTAAAGGTTATAAACGTTCTTCACATGAGCAACCAGGAATTTGGACTGTAGCCGATGCTTGTCTTTAGGTTGGGTGCTTAGTTTTTGTTTCATTTAGTGGTTATTGACATACTGCGTTACTCAAACCGGAGTCTTTTATTCGTACACTGCAGCAGTCACAAATTATTATCATTGTTACCATTGCTGACAATCTTATTGTCGGTGGTTAAGATGCCTGAAGAGTTAGTTACATTCAGCTGGATGACATATAGCTGCTCACGTGCCAGATGTTTAATCGTCAAGTCATCTGAAGGAATTTAGTTTTTAGGAAGAGTTTTCGGAAGCATTTTAATAGACCTACCGTCGTCCACTCAAAGAAAAGATGTAATGACATATCTAGAGGTACTTTATTAAAAAAAGATTTGTACAGTTCGAAATAAAATTAATCCATACAGTCATCTTTGCCGACCTGATATCCTGCCCTAACGAAAGCTCATTTACAAACAAGGATTGCACATTATTAAGGGAACCAATGTGTGATCAGCGTATGCATTCGATTCCTCGTCGTCGGGTCAAAGCAATTACAAAGAATAGTGGGAGCTAAGTGAATTATTTAACTGATCAAAAGCGGGTCATACGACCTCATTGGTTTCATCGATCTTTCAACCGCACTCATTTAAACCCTGTGTAAACAGGTGAATGATGATTAGAGTTAGTTCACTCGTAGATAGTTTGGAAACTCAGATCATTTTAACATCAGATAATCGTACGAACTCCAGTAACATGTGTCATTTATCATTTTCTTTACTTAAGTGAAAGTTGTATTCATGTTCTTTGTTTTGCCATCGCATAATGCAAAGTCCTTTTGTGAGTTTCTAATTGTTTCCTCATATTCACCTAGGAAACGACGCTTGTGTGGACAGTACCATCGCATCCGACAGTTCTTGTCTCGGTTAACAAGCAGTCACATGGCTATTTCTGGTTTTTTTAATGTGGTATTACGGTAGGGTCAAAAATCATACAACTGCGAGAAATTAAACCTTTAATTGCATCAGCCGTTACTTCATGCAAAAAAACAACAACAGAACACTTGAAAGAATTTGCTCGAAGAAAAATGGAAGCTTAAAAGGGGATCTGAAGAATGTATTGTATTGCGTCAAAAATTCATTGTCACACATGACCGGAAATAAGACGGTTGGCAAAAATTGTAAGTGTGAGTTATAGTATAACATATTGAAATCGTTTCACTTTAAATTTTCCCTACGAATATATATATCAAGACGTACAGATTTACCGATAGAGATCATGGTGAAAAATGTGTAAATTGGGACCACTGACTGACTGTTTTTCAACGCCAATCCTCACTTGTCGTGACATTGTGTTGAAAGCACCACATGTCTGTGTGTTGAGTATTAAGCTTTGCTAAGGCTTGGTTTAACACTGTCGCTCTGTAGATTTGTTTCCATATCTGCACGTCTGTTTCACTATAGTCGCATACTTTAGACAGATAACCTAATGTATTTACCAACTATGCCTGCATTACTTCAGGGAAAACGGAATCTTTTGGCTGAAGATGACGTTCACTTGCTGCTTTCCTGAGTTCTCATCTAAAACCAGCCACACCTTCTTGTCTGGACCAGTAACAAATTTTTCTTTCGGATATTAATGTTTGTGAAAACTTCCGTTTGTTCACCTCTGTGTACTAATCGTACGTACTGTTTGTGGTTCTTTCTCGTGAGCTCGTCCGACACCTCGAGCCTTATTTTCCCGAACATCCACACACAAGGCAAAACGACCTCCAAAATTCTCCTGCCACATTTCTAAAGTGTTGTTTAATGTGCGGTTCCGTTTGTCAGTAGTATAGCACGTACATTCTGGGACTGAAATGCACATCTCAACACCAAGGAGACGAGAAGCCTGAAGTGACTATTGAAACATTATGGGGGTTGTGTCATAAGGCGAGTGACAATGTAATGCTGCCCAATTTGTGTAATTATAGGTCAATGACGCAGATGAGCGTACGCGCTCGCTGTATTAAGTTTTCACATAACTTGTGGGTTATTTCATGTGATAAACAACTTCGCAGGTCAAATGTTGTTTGAGGTTATAGTAGATTGACAGAGTCGTCAAAAAATTTGTTAGGTTCTTGTTGGTCCAAATTACAGTGCCCTATTTCTTGGTTTCTTTTTATTGTCTGCTTTCTCCTGGCGTAGAGAAATGAAGTTGTTCACCAGAGGGTTGGCCACTGTAGATCGAGTTCGTCTCCCGCGACTGGGGCTCTCGCGACTCACAGAGTCGGTGGTTGGAGACTCTAGGTAAGGTGGCGGCTAATCGAGCTCAGTGGCGTGAATGTTGTCGTTGTTTGGCCGAGTTGTCTGTGAAGTGAATGGATTTGATGTCGTGGGCAGCGAAATCCATAAGGAAGCTGTCTCGCTGATGACGCCTTACTCTCACTTGCAGCTCGGTTGTTTGTTTCCAAGATGTAGGCGCCTTCATGTTGAATGTTTGAATATAGCCGTAGTTATTTCCAGTCGATAGGTCTCTTCCCGTCCCCTTCCTTTTCCCTTCTCTCTTCCTATATAGGATGGTTTGCTTTTCCTTTATGGATGTGAATTGCCGTCTATGATGATGATGATGATGGCGATGATGCACAATCTATACAGTAACATGTGAAACGAGGTAGACATTGCAAACCTTCTTTATGACGTTTTCGCAGGAAAAGCCCCCCAACTTTACACAATCAGTGCGAGAGATAATAAACGAAATCAAGAGAACATTGAACATTTTCAACGACCGATCCCGAAATACGCTAAAGTAACGTATGATTTAACATGACACGGTGCATTTCTAAAGGCCGAACAGTAAGTTGAAAGTAACTGAATCATTAGACTAGCAAAAAGACGGAATTAAATAACGGTGTGAAAGGTAGTTACTTTTCATAATATTTTCTCAAGCTAATACACTCACAGAGGTTTCACCAAAATGTGTGGTAAGACAAACCGAAAAAACATAAACTGATCGTTAATCTGTGACGTTGGAAGCGAATGCAGGATTTTGTGATTTAACACTGGACCATACGTTGGATGAATGCTACGTCAAACAGTCTAGACAAACACTTGTGTGTGTGTGGCTATATTGGTTGAGTGGCATGTTGTCAGTGAAGTGTCTGTTCCCAAGATGTAGGCACCTCGGTGTTGAATGTTTGAATATAGACGTAGTTATTTTCAGTTGGTAGGTCCCTACCCGTCCCCTCCCTTTTTTATTCTCTCTTCCTAAGTAAGGTTTGTTTATTCTTCACGGTTGTGTGGCAGATAAGCATTAGTGTGAACCGCTGATGTATTGTTATGATGACAAAGATGATGTCTGTTTTTTCTCCACCTGCACGGCGGGGCGAAATATTGCGGGAAGTTTTGAACTTTTCATATTGCTAGGCTACAGATGATCAATTTTAATTCTAAGATTTTGAATGTGAATTGGCACATCGTCATAATTTCAGCTGCAATGTACATTTTTGTGAAGACAAAATAGCAGTTATTATTGCCAATAAAAGTGACCTGAAAAGGAACGTTTCATATGACTTTGGTATGTTTCTCAGCTGTGCAAATTTTGTGTTCGAATTATCTACTTATCTGTCTGAAACAATTCAATCGGATGGTTTCTTGTTTTCACTAGTTCATACAATGTATGACCTAATGTGTTGCATAGCAACCTCTGCTGATCTACTCAAACACTGTAAATTGATTTCCGAACTGTATTAACCCAACTCCTCGATTGTTATTTTGTTAAGAACGACAGATGATTCGTTTAACTTGACACTCCTCAGGACAACTGGTATGCGTACGTGAAATTAGCCCGATGGTTCATGAGAATCATTTTTTATCTCAACACCTATCAGAGTTGTTGTTGTTGTGCATACTGTAAATTCTGCGGAGGGAAATTTTGTCGTACTATATGATGCACACTGCGATGACAGAAAAATGGGTAACCATTTCCAAGTAGACAAAAGAAATTACATGCATTGGAACTCACAGACAACAGTTGCATAATATGGCGTATCTTGAATGGTAAGGTTTAATTAAACAAACAATTCCTTCTCTGTGAATATTCAATGAGACTTTGTGAGGAAGCTTTTCAAAAACTTTTCAAACAAAGTATTTATTCTGAAACGTTAACATTAAGTCTCATAAGTAAACCTTAGCAATTTGTTGATATTTTTGGTCAGAACCTGCTAGGTTGCTCCTTCATTGTTGGAATTTCAAGATATTTTTCAAGTCCAACTATTCACCTGTTGCTTGGTATTTGGCTTATTCAGATACATCTTGTTCTTCGAAAGATATCTTGTAAAATATCGAGAGCCATTATTTGATGTAAATGTGCTTGTCAATTGCAATCTGGAAACCATGGTGTAGTTCGACCGTTAAAACACTTTCTTCAAGGGAACCACACTTACTCGAGCTGTATAAACGGTGACCTCTTCCTGCCTACACCAGGTTCCTCACGGACTTTCCTACGACTGTGTCTTATTGAGCGCCGTCTACGTTGATTCATTCCATCCTATTCTGTTTTACAGTGTGTGACTCAGCTGCCTTGTCCGAGGTTATGCAACATCTTATTACACTCTTTTCTGGATACGGTTGAAGCTCACGAATGAACCCCAGCGGTTCTGTGCCACATATTCTGCAGCTTGGTTAGTTTACTTATCCACGTAACCAGAAGTGGGGTTTGCCGTTTACTGTTGTTTAGGTGAGACTCAACTTTGGAGTCATCTGTGTTTCGGCTGGATTACAACCAGCGTCAAAAACAGACTGCCTATGCCCGACAAATGCTCCAGTCGTTGAATCCTGAAACGACGTGCTCAACCTCAAAATTTCACATCCGGACTCAGTTACCTATCTATTCCAGTGCGTCCAACAGAATCAACTAAATGTTAAAACGGAGTGATCAACAGTCGGGTTTCACAAGAGGTTCGCGCTGGAATCCTCATGTGTCACCGATGAACGTTGAAGTAGGATTACTCATAAATAATATTCGAGGGATCCTCGTGAATCACCTGGTTTCAACCAACGTAATGATCGCATGTGGTATGCAAATACATTCGACTGCTTCAAGGATCATGAGCGAGATATGTCCCAAAATGTTCTCAGTATGCTTGGCAGCAATTTATGGTTTTCCTTTAAACCTGTCATGCGTTGGATCTACGCTGTCCTCAGGTCAGGCTGAGGTACATCATCTGGACCACGAGCTCGCTTCTTTCACTGAAAAATTGACGATACATATGTTAAACTATAAGGCTGGATGATTTTGATTTGTTATGGTGCAGCAAACCTCTTCAACATAAGTTTCTAATTTTATCCATAAGATGAGAAAAAGCTTATGAAATATTAAATGAAGTTATTGATTATTTGCGTCTAAATCCCTAACGTGTCTCACCATTTGCCTGCCAAAGTAACCGGATAAAACAGAGGCATCAGTTATTGACAGTTTTCGTCTCCACACTCCAAAATAATCTTGGGTTGTTTATTGAACAATGGATGTCAACAGCTTCATTTCGTTCTGGGTTGAGCAACGATTCTACACCTGGCGACCAATCGGTGAAACTAGTTGTTTGCATTTGGATTTTGAATGTACGTTCAATTTTATCACTATTCCACATTACATCTTGTAGTTGATTGATTTGTCTTCCCATTTTGGAAATAGTACAAACGTTTGACCGTTTTCATCAATCAGGAAACTTTAGTACATTTAATACATTTGCCCACACTGCTCAGCTGATCGAACGTCCTAGTTTGAATAAAAATGCTGTATGCTCCAGAAATGCTGAAATAATTACAGTTTGCAAAACAAATAGAGAACGTATACACAGATGCTTAAACACAGAACATAACCACACACTACATGTGTACTGCCTCTCTGACAGAATTAAAGGGTAAATTTTCTCATCCGAATACTTGGTTGCCTCCCCATCCATCCTCGTGCTTGATGATGTGGCGACACCATTACTACATATATAGACCCAAATACATGCCAACCTAAGCTCAAGTTAAGAATTACTCAAAAAATTCATTAATATGGCACGTTCATCACCAATCTGGTTATGTATACTATGGCAACTCTTATTCTACACTGAAGAAGGGGGATATTCAATCAGCGCCCCAAGGTCGGTGAAGCTGTCGCAGACACTTGATCCTGGTGACCACCGGCAAAGTGGTGAGCAACCGTTTCAACCTTGGTGGGTATTCTCAGAACCACGAACTCGGACCTAGGACCGATGAATAAACTGCGGACTGTAGTACGAATATTTGTCTACTAGGGAGTCATGGCCGCCGGTTATGTGAATTACTCTCCTTAACTTTCGTGGTTTCTTTTGCTCATGAGCTGAAATCGATCAGCGGTGGTGGATCCCTGTTCATTTGTAGGTCAGCCACAAAATGACTTACCGATTTTAACCCATGCGCTTAAGAAGTGCAACAGCTAACGGAAGTAATTCGGTCGAGTTAGGTTGAGTAGGGCGAACTGATGGGGGTCATGTGTGGAATCGATTGGAACATGGTGAGTAAGCAACATTCTGTCCGCTGGGCGGATCGTCAACTCATCCACTGCCTAGTCAAGGTTTCAATACCACATTCTCCCCAAAAGTCTTCTAGTTACGTTGTTACCTCGTATATCTTTGATCAGTACTAGTTGAACTTTTCGCGACTATATGGCTTGCAAACGATAGTTATGAGCTAACATTGTGTCCCAATAACATATGTATAGTGGCCAGCTGTTTCTTTACAAGCACAATTGAAGCCATCAGACTGAAGAAATATTACAGCAATGATTGGCCACTTTGGAAATATAAGCTTTCAAGTCTTCCCATTGCTTCCGATTGAAGTCCTATTGCCACAGGAGCAAAATAATATGGTTCCTACAAAATTTTCGTAAACAAACTGTACTACTTATGAACAATCCCCGTAATATTCATTAGTTAAGTTAGCATATCCTCAGCTGTAGCACTTCTTGACTACCATAAAGACGTGACATGTTAAGGGTTGAGTATGTTTGGTTGCTCAACATAAATTTCACATCCAGTCAGATTAGATCCACCGTGTTTTATAATCTTCAATTCAGTCACTGAATGAATGATCTATCAGGAACACCTAACTCGTAGGATGACTTTTCATTTAAACTAGCAAGTCAAGCCATCTTTTTCACTGCATCAAATTGCTTTTCGTTCTTTCAACATGAATCAATCGCACAACTTCCTTATTTGGGAAAATATATCGGTAATCCTTCAACCTATACATATATATATATCAATGTATTTTATTCCCGTCAGTAAACGTTCCGGTCATCTTCTGAACAGACCTGAGAATATATAGTAGTAATTAAACCATTATTGTCAAAGTAACTCAAGTTTTCTTACTCCGCATCGGTTTGTGATTTCTTGTAGCAGTTTCATTACAATTTGCAAACTGCAAACCAGACGCTCATTTCTAAATCTGTGCATCGTGCCTAACTTTGAATCTGGTTAGACCCATCGGCATTGGCGAAGACTATCGTACTGGTACATGAATCAGCACCAGAAACTTATGTACATTTATCACATGCGCGTGGCATCCCGTGTGCTTTCCCAGACGAGCTGAGAGTTGATGAACAGTAGGAGATTTGGTTTTTTCATATAAATGAACAAAGTCCACAATTAATCGCAGCTGTTGTATTTTCATAGACTTTTCAGTGGGACCCTTTCGAAACGATGTAACAGACTCGAGTTTCACTCCTTTCAAGGTGCGTCAGTAGTGCCTATCCTTGCCGTTTCCAGAACAAGAACACCAGCCACGCTTTCATGAGCTAACTGTGTTGACCACGGCGCCATTCACCTCACTTTAGGCAGGACCGAATTATCAAATCTGAACGCTCAACTACTTTCGCTTGTGAGTAATGCTCAGATTGCCCGATTGCCTCAAGAGGAGATGCAGCAAATGGTCCGTCAACTCTAAACTGCGAGGATTCCGTCGTGTATAATGTGAGGCCAACGGTGAAGTGGTCAACATGTTTGAATAATGAAACCGTGACCGGAATCCTAGTCAAGGCAGTGGCATTGATTTGCACTACTTACGACCTCTAACAAGAGCCAAACTCGGATCAGGTGCTTTTTTCGTACTAGTCTTGATATCTAAGTTAGTGCCAGTCTTTGTCGCCTTAGGCTATTCGAAAACGAATCTCTTCTTCTACGCCATTCTGAATGCGTGTCATTAATGATGGCTAGAGTGTACTGGTATAAACCGGATTCCCGTGATGCTAACTTCTATCACCTACCTAGAAAGCACATCCAGATTAGCAGCCAAAGTTGACATTCATCACGTGGCCGATTGTGTGGTCGACACAACTTGATCCCAAAATGAACGTGCGCATTTGAGACGGAATAGTCAAAAGTCCAACTGACTCTAAACAGACATGACAGCTGGTGGCTGCTCGTAAAATTCTCGAAACTGTTCAGCTGTGTGCACTCTATTAAACAAAGATGAAGCGTACAGTTAAACAGAAGAAGAGGGGAAGTTAGCATTATTTGAGCCGAGAGAATTAAGTGTAGGATGGGTTCTCCGGGGGGGGGGACAGAAGCATCTTTTTTACACACATGGTGTTCACATTAATGGTGTGCTTTTTAGCAGTGGTTTTAATGTGTGTCGGGCCTAGATGTCTAGTTTGGTAGAAACTTTTCTCAACAGTATGTTATCGATAAAACTGCTGAATCATGATGATCCTGAAATTGGCCTTGATCCAGGAATTCAAAATATGCTCACTACTCTGCAAAATTTTCTTGCTATCTAGTTGGGTTGCTCAAATCTTTGTTGTCCAAAAACAACCATCTTTGTTTTCAAGACTTAAGGTGATTAACAGACGGTCGACCACGAGGTGGTCTAGCTGACTACTGTGATCGGGTTGATCGGAAGTGACTCCATTTATGGCAGGTATGCACAAGCTAAAAGGATGATGGCCAGGAACGAGTCCGCCATGACTCCGATGATTATCTCAGGGACAGAGGTTGCTAAGAATTGAACATCATTTGCAGTTTGTCGTAATGTTTGTATTCTGCCAACTTCTAAGATAAACAATATACCTGAGGTTCGCTTCCTAACCATAGATGCTCAGTAATATATGTCTGTGTTTGAACAGAAACTGAACTACCAATACTTATAAGTAGTATGGCAGATTTATGAATTTAGATGAGACCCAATACTTGTATTTGTGAGGATGAGGCACAGACCATTTTGTCACTGACCGCGTACTCGGCTCGATCGAATGTAAGTGTTCAACGAACTATTGTTCGTTCTACTCGGTCATCTGGCCGAATGTGGAAGCTGCGAACAAAAGTGAGTATTGTTCAGTCGGTTATGAGCAAAGCATCATGAATTCGCTTTACTAAAACATTGCTTAGTTGGCTTAATATGATAGGTTGCCTCGACCCAACAAAGAATTCGTGATCTGTCAGCCACCAGTTGGTGTGATAACGTTAACCCTGACTCCGGCTGGTCTATGGGAATGTTACAACTGCAATCGATTGTGGATGATTTACGAACTTTCGCGGTTTCAAATTCATCAAAGGTAGACTTCCACTCAACAGGACCTTTGTTTTGGTTTAATTGCTAAGTTTCCGTGGTTGGCAGCACCCAGCTCGGGTTAGCCTGTCACGATAACCAAAGTCAAAGGTTGCCCGTACTTAACCATTACTACATATGCCTTGCGCTGAGCCACCTGATGTTCCAATCACACACCACGTATCCAGCATAAACCAAAAGGAATAAGACCAGGAGTGGTGTGAGTGAGGCCTTTGTGTCCAGACGGTCAGTAATAGTTAGTCAGTTTGTAGGTTAGAACGAAACTGAAACTCGAATTCTCGGGAGCAGAAACAGAGAGATTCCTATAGTAATCTCTAAACTGGTAAGAAAACTATTCAGACTGTAACGCAAGAAGCAGTTCAGTATACAACCACACACTAATGAATTCCAGGTGGGGTAACGAGAATGACAACCCGAAGAACTAAGAAGACATTCACCATACAATGAACTAACACTGCTGAAGAAAAAGATACAAAGATAGGAGGCTGCAGACACCTAGGTTTCTAAAGAGGAGAGTAAGTGAAATGGTAAGCGGCGTTGGTCGCTGCGAACAAGAAGACAGAAATAAGTGACATTACCTACTTAAGGTTAGCATATTGTCTGTTCGCCGTCGACATAAGCTGCTGACGTACTAATCCGAGACGACCAGCGCATACGTGGCCGCACACATCACAAAGCTATATAGTCATGTCATCACGATTTATGACACTGCTGGTTCCACTGCATACCGCGCGCCTACTTTCACGGTTATGCACAGATTGTTCAGTGAAATTTTTTGCACTCGTCTAGATCATGTTCATCCAGACCGTCTAGTTCAGCATTTAGTCCTCCCAAAATCCAAAATCAACGTTACATCAGGAAAGACTTGCCTGAATAACATGGTGGTGTCACAGCATTTCAATACCAGGATTTCGCCTGCCTGCTTTCAGTTGCCCATACAGCAGCTGCTTCGGAATACGGTCACCACCGATCATCATCATTGTCATCATCATAGACAACAACACATTAGTGGTTCACATTGATGCTTAACTACTATACAACCACGGAGAGAGAGAAAGCAAATCCCGTATTGGAAGATAGGAGAAGATGGAGGAGAGAGAAAGGGACCTGACCACTGAGAACGGCTGCATTTATATTCAAACATTCAAGATCAACGCGCCCTAAGCTTACTAGCAAACAACCCAACTGTGAGTGAAAGTAAGGCGTCACCAGCAAGACATCTTCCTCACGGCTTTCAATGCTCCACGTCATTAAATTCACCCACCTCGCAGACAGCTCGGACGAACAGCCATAACATTCACGCCACTCAGCTCTATCAGCCGTCACTTTGCCCAAAGTCCCCAGCCACCGACTCTGAGAGTCACGGGATCACCAGTCTGGGAGGAGAACCCGACCTACACTGGCCAACTCCATCAAGAACGATTGCATTTCTTCACTATAGGCCATCATCTGCCCACCTCACACCTTACGCCAGTCGACCGCAGCACCTTCTAGTAGTGCTTGATGTGATAGACGACTAACAGGCGTCATTATTACATGACTTAATCATCCGAGTCGGTGAAAGTGTAAAGAGTGAACGAAATAACTCGTTTGACAATCAACACTAAAAACTCACTTCCTAATCTTCTGGTGGCTTACTCGCCAAAGGCACTCGATGTGAGCGACTGAACGTGAATATCGGTGGTCGAACACCTGAAGATAGTTCATGTATTCTACAATGAGACAGATAGCTAAATTGACACTCAAAGTGTCCCGCCCACCGCTCTTACCTTCTGCACTTATTACAGATGAGTGTACCATCTGTCTCGCTGATAGCTTCACTGGCAGTCGGCCGCCTGGGACCAGTGACACGGATAAGTCTAAAGAGTCTGTCAACTTTCCCTCGAACAAAATGGTCTCCATTTCCTTGGCTTTCTCCATTAGCCAAGACTCGCGATCAGCCTTTAGGCTAGGTTTCACTTTCCTACGGATATTTCACCTAGACTTGTTATGTGAACTACCAGAAGGAATGTTCCTTCTGGATTCTAACAACTCCGGGGATTTCTCCGAGATCCGTTGCCTGTTCAACCCACGCACCCCGTGTCGCATGTTGCAGTACCTACTTCATAAATTAACTGCGAGTTGTCGGCCCAGCAGCTACTTGGATCTTCGGAGTGAGATCTACCAAGACAGCTTTCTAACTCGGTTTAGTATTTATGCTTTACTGACGGCGTAGCCAGTTTCTTAACAACCAGTCACTGCCGTGGGTGGAGTCATTGCCCAATAAAAGTAAGAACGAAACCACAAGGTACTAACACGTGATCTGAATCCATGTGCTCCAGCAAGAGTGGCAAACCTGAATGAAAACCAACCACCTATAACTAACAACTATGTGACTTATCTGAGACGAGGGCTCATTCGAAGAAGGAGGTCATCAAGTAAAGCGATAGCGTACACGTGGCCTAAAACTGGTTCTGACTAGAAATAGCTTATGGTCAGCGCATAGCTACAACAATCACCCGATAGTGTGACGGCCGATGCAGTATGAAACTACTAACGTTGTATGTATTCACATTTGAATGTGAGCTGAGATACTCCCTGGATGCCTATCCGATGGACCTGACCAAGCCAACGAAACCGACTCAGCCTCAGCATGGCTTCCATCTAGTCCATGTCCGCTCATCTAACATCAAAGATGCATTTAGACGTTACAACCGGAAATGGCTCAGATAGCGCACGTTTCGCTCATACAGTGTCCAAGTTTCGCTGCCGTACAGCACTATAAACAGCGTCATTGAGCGGTAAACACACAACTTAGTGGCCAACTTCAGGTTATAACTATTCCAGGCACGCCGTTCAAGACGCATCAGCCTTCGCTACATGAGCTTGAAGCTTTCCTTCCACGAAGAGGTCCGTCAACAATCTGCTCCTCAAGCAGCAGAAGTCTGCATAGGTATCCAACATATCTTCATTACTGCGAAGTTCAGGTGTATTTACAGTACCTCCGCTTACAGAAAGGGGAAGGAAGAAAGCGCCTTACACAATTTGATATCCAGACCAAATTTAGTTGCCGCAATCCTGAAAGAGGTAGCAATTTGGTGAAGCGCACCTTGTTATGTGCTTAGAGCGCACTAGCATTTGCGAACAGAAGAACAGGCATCATTAACGTGAGTGACCATCTTGAGGTGCCGAGACGTCGAATATTCAGTAAGCTGCTTTTTGCGCGGTAGTTAATCTCAACGCCGTCCCTCACCGAATCTTGAACAGCAATGGTTAGCATCGCTGTCAAGGGTTGGGGCTAAGACTCAACTTTGCTTCCCGCCAGTTGCAATATCTGAATCATCAGAGGTCGATTTACAGGAATGTATCTTCAACCTCATCCCAACTCGCAGCAGTCTTATTAGATTGACGAATTTAACCACACCTCCGAACCTAGCTAGCACTATGCATAATGCTTCACGGCTCAGGGACTCAAAGACCTTGATGAAATTCAAGAATAGATCATACAAGAACTGATTACTTTCGCGACACCCTCTGAGTCTTTGGAGTTTCGAACACCATGGGACTCGCCCGGATTTCACACTTCTCCTCAAGGCTAATGACCATCAACTCATCTGCATTCAGTCAATTCAACAGCTCTGCTAAACAATCTAATGTTCCGATAGCCGTCAATGTGGTGCTTGTAACACTTACCCTTGAACAAAGATAGGACAGAGGCATCCTTGAATTTCTGAGGGATTACTCGCTGTTTCCAAGTGCAGTGGATCTACTAGGGCAAGGCACGTTCCAAACCTGAACCGCCATTCTCAAGAAGTTCCCTTGGTAGTCCATCCTTTTACCCTCACAGTTGTCCAGTGATTTTCTTAAGATGCGCAAGCTCAAATTTGCGAAGAAACAGGCACGTGACGAATATGTGTTTGAAAGCAATAGCCGAGAAAGATTTGTTGTAAGATACAGTTGAGTACCATCATGAAGATAACTGTGAGACTACAAAACTCTATAAAAGTTTAATTTTATCATAACGGACTGTTTACGAATGTTACTGAATACGCGTTTCAGTTAGTTCTTCGTTTCATACAATCCCATTTTGTTCTGCATTAAACAAAACTATTCCTTTTCTGTGCGCTTATAAGGTGACAGAGTGCAAACGATTCCCTGTTTTACAACATCATCCTCTGTAAGTTTATGTGTAATTAGGTGTAACAGATTGTCGGTGATATATCTGTACGATTTCGGTCTCACTGGACTTCACGGTACAGTCGTAGCCATTTTCCAACCAGATGCGGCACACATTTGTCATGCTGTTCACCATGTCTAGCATAGTCACAGGGAAAAAACGATCGTACTTGCGCATAGGTTTCCGAGATGAAGTAGTCTATTATCGATTTTAATATTCACCATTACTTCCTGTATATGTATATGAAGAGTAAAATAGACATCCAATTGCTCACTTAGAGGGCTATCATTCAGATTGATAATCCTACCTTTTCACTTTATTCACTAAATGAAAGCCAGTTTCTTTAAAGTAGTCGTCTACCTTTGTAGAATCTACATTTTCACACATGTACGTGCAGACGTGAAAGCAATCGAGTTTGGCCACCCGAAATTCATACATATCATTTTTCTCTTCAGTCCACAAGAGGGTCGATGTAGAAAGTTTGTTCTGTGCAAAGATTTGAAATTCCTGAATCAAGTGTTTGGTGAGTATGATGCGAAAATAACTCAATCCACACTCATCCAAACTTTTGGCTCATTTATACGTGACCCCTTATGAACGTCGCTCGTCTCTACCCTATCATGCCAAGCCACATAGAACTCGTTGGTTTGGTCGGACCAGACATTTTGCTCTGCTTCCTCACGTTTTCAGTTCCGACAACATAGCGCGTACCGTATGAGCACATATAACGAATGAAAACTACACACGATGACCTTCACTCAACATGCAAACAGGGTTGGAAGTCGAGGTTGTGAACCATACAACTGTGTCTACAGACGCATCCACTGATGGCATAAGACTAGGGGGATTTGGCTTACCCCAAATATTTAGCTAAAGCAGACTCAAATGTGTGTGAGAATGATATATTCATTTGTTAGAAATCGCAAGCTACAGTGACCTTTCATTTTTAACCAATGTGTGTTTTGATATACAGATTGGGAATAACACAACGTTTCGAGCAAGTTGTAATACTCTACGTTTCAACCACCTCGGGTGGCCTTCCTCAGGAGTGTTGTATTCGATTACAACACTCCTGAGGAAGGCCACCCGAGGTGGTTGAAACGTAGAGTATTACAACTTGCTCGAAACGTTGTGTTATTCCCAATCTGTATATCAATAACATGTTAAACACGACGCCCAAACTATTCAACTTCATTCGTACTACATTTGGTGCGGATATCTTACAATGTGTGTTTTGTTTTGGCCATCCACCTGACGGTCCAATATACTGCGGTGCAGATGTCTGCCAACCTACTTACCCCCCCTTCAGATGTGCTGTTTTCTGTCTGTTGGTCCACACTTATGTAGTTCACGTGCGTTCAACATCCGAAGCTATTGACTTGCAGGCTTCACATTTGGCTGCTAGCCTTGACTGACAATTCTTTGCTTGCGTTCCTGAACAAGCTGCCTGGCCCGTTTTGGTGCTTATTGCTCCTAAACTCCCTGAGCACAGAAACAACTAAGATGGGGTGCATTATTCTTCTCATTGATCACCTTGTTAGTAAAACCGTAATAACCGACTTAACTTGTTCTGTCTTTTGGGGTCTGATTTGCTCACATGTAACGTGCCATCTCAAGGATCACGTTGTGGTATCAGCTGTGCACCAAACTGTTGCTTACCTTCACAGTAGACCACACCTGTCCCTTTCAGCCAGTCATCATAGAAAGGCACCGGGCTCCAGTTCCACTCTTTGCAAGAGTTAGTCAGTTCTCCTATCCTTATCATGATCGGAACTTGGTCATACTGGTATCTGAAAAACGACACAAGACCTAATGGGTTTTTCCATAAGGATGTGAAGTAAATCTTTGCAGTGTACGGTAGTATGAGTACCGTTCGTTTGCTTAACAAAATTCGTCGAGTGCACTCGACTGGTCTCGTGAGTGTTGCCATTCTTCACTTACGAGTACCCAGTGAACCTCCGCTATACACCCTGCTATGGAAAGGACAGACGCTGAAAACTGAAGGTACTAACCCAGTGGCCTAGCAGCTTGGAGCAAACTGAGTTTCTCTACAGTTCCACTTAGTACTCATAACATCAGTACTCATCCACGGACTCAAGCGAGCCCGAACCCAAGAGTACAACTTACTCCTAAATGAGTTGGTAACTGGAGGTATGAAACAAAGTTCCAATTCTAGCCGTAGCAAGGGTATTTGCAACAGACAATGACCAACAAAGATGAAAATCGAGTCTACTGCCTTTTTCCATAAAAATCCATCGAAAAGCCTATGTAACAACGAAGCATATAATAAACCTGACAACGTTTGTAGGAACTCAAGCTATACCTGTCTCCAAGTAAAACAAATCGATCGTTCTATCACCCGAACCCTTTGTATTTCAGCAGGTCGGCAAACTACGCTGCTTTTTTTACACATAATACTCTTCATACCGTATTTTAAGCTCACGAGTGAACCCTTGAAATGTGGTATCTCTGAATTTGCCAAGATTTTGGCTGATTGCAAGGTGACATATTTTCAATACTGTTCCATTAATACTCTTTTCATTCAGTTACTCCTTATTTGGTAATCACATTTTTTAGACAGTCTTGCAGGCTACGCCAAGTAAATTGGCCACAATCATTCATGCAGTACGTGGCTCTTGAAAGTCTCTCAAAAATGTACGGCTTATCGTGAACTGACAATTACTTTTCCGTTACTAAGAATGTTGGTTCATACTGTCAACTAGTTCACATTCTTGGCCCACTTTCTGAACAAATGCACGGGGTAACTCATCACGAATAAACGAACGTAACAATCGTGCTACTATATACGTGAACTTTAGTGATGTCCCCACGAAACGATGTATCTGGACCTTAAGCCAGCTGCTACCTAACGAACAGCTTGCAACCTTTTTGTCTTGAACTTTGTTCACTGAGATCGATAAAGGATAGACAAAAACAGGAAGTAGCCAAGTGATACTATGCCCATGAAATCTGGTGCTGAAATGCTATCCAACAAAACCCACTCCAAATGCATTTCTGCATCGTTCACTAAATCTTGGCAAAAACCTTTCTTTACCTGTTGTCTGTCCGAACAAATTACCCGTCGACGCAAAAAAGGCGGTTCATTGGCTTGACATCACGCGACTTTAACTGACAAGATACAGTTTATTTGGTTAGACAAGCGAACTTCTTCTATGTCCGTACAGCTTGACGAGGAACACCGTTTCCTCGTTCTCAAGTAATCATTGGAGTCATAGGAAGATCAATGTACCGAACAGAAGTGGCTTTCTGTGTAAGATCATCATGTTAATTACAACACAGTAAATAAGAAAACGATAACTACGGTCAGTTAAAAAATCGGACAACAGAAGATGTAGACTGCATACTTGTTAATGATGACATAGTCATTTCCCTCCGAGTGCCCAAAAGTTGATCCAAGAAGATGAGTTCCCGAATGACGATCGCCATGAGTGTCCGATTACTGTCACGATGTGGAAAATATGGTTTCATAGCTGTTGGCGGAAATGCAGTTAACAGTCTTCCATACCTGATTCTCTTACCCACTTTGATTAACGTTTCCACATCTATTGTGTCACAATTAGCTTATTGATCAAACACAGAGGAAGTCTGTTTTGTCACGTTGTTGATCGTCTTCTTTTTATCTGATTACTACTTAAACGGCGCTTCTTAGGTCCTAACGTTTCCTTTTTACGTTTTATAGATCACATTATAGTTAAAGTTTCACAACTACACCACCCGTACAATAATGACTTGAATGGAATTAGTTCGCTGGTCCGTTTCTAGTTCCATCACTCTTACAGCCTTTAAGTTCCAGAAGATTTTGCTTCCACTCTCCTGCAACTTCGCAGAGGTTCCTCTGTAAAATGCATCGGCTTTGATATGTCTCAAAGTCTTACCATTTCGCCAGATTTATCAAAACGTTTTAAGTAGGATGCGAAAGCTATCATCCAAACCGTCTTTTCTGCAGTTTCGGTCTAGACCTTCCCTGATCCAGTAAATCCTTTTTAAAGTAAGAGTTTCTGCTCACTGTTTGCGTTATTCTTTTGTGTTACATGCGCGGTTGCTTGCGAAAAGTACAACACAACCAGAGCAAATAGAAACTAGACGGAAACTGAATATCCTAAAGGTAAACAACGACGGATGGTGACAAAAACTAGAAACGTGTATCGGTACTATGCGTGCTGTGTCATCAAACAGAATATCACTGTACTACTTCCAAGGGAAGGGAAGTATGTCAATTGTGCGAAATAGTGTTTGTAATAGTTATTCTGTATTTTTACAAACCTTGTAAAATATTTCTAGTAAGGCGTCTTTCACTGTCACGGAAATTTAGGAGGAGACTTAGAATTCATGGTATGGTCACATGTCCTTTTGCAGTGCAGTGTCCTTTTAAAGGCGCCTAATTTGATTGGTTCCGAGCAGCAAGTTTGCGAACAGATAACTTTCTGAGTAAATTCATTTTGTTTCTCTGACTCGCCTCACTCAATTTTCACACACTCTGTACGCAAAAATGTAAGCCACTTCTTGTAACAGTTCAGCTACTTTTTATTCTGTTCGTTTATTAATGAACTAGGATGCAATCTTTAAAAAGTGTTCAAGTAGGCTACTTTGCAAAATTGGCATACATTCAAGTAAACGTTAATTTTACCACTAATGACTGTTCATCCGTCTTGCTTTAGCTCGCCTCTGAACTGCTGACTGTTGTATCGTGTAGAAGCGATCATTGTCACTCGTCAGATTGATCAATGTCACTATCCGGCTCCAGAGCGTGTCATCCATCGTAAAATTACTAGCCCTTATAGTTATTCCAGTTTTACCAGCTTATTCCCTTTTCCTTTAACAGAGTTCCTTTTCTGGAATATTCCTTATCAGTGGCTCAAGCCACAAGACCATATGTTCAACCTCATGATCGATTTTTTGTAGGTGTATTGATATTCTGGTGTACTGACTGTATCATCTTCAGGTTTGACCTCAATTCGTCTTGCTTTGGTTAATACATACTTCATGTGAAAACGGATTGATACGAAAAACACACGTGAAGCTAACGCAACACATTTAAATTTTTCTAAAACTTCGCACATTCTTCGGTAAATTCTATGCCATTCTGGACTGGTATCAATCGATAGGTTCACAAACATGTGACATAGTTACCAAAGGTTACTTACTGTTGATTACTGTGAGCAAACATTTGGAAATTGGGTACGTTACTCTCACAACAACCATGTGCTGGATACGATGCCTCAAAATAGGCAGATGCTGAATTCACCATAAAAATTGATTCTATGTAACCGTTTGAAAATAACGATGAGGCATTCAATTGCACTGGTGGGTCAACTTAACTGACCAACTGAATGAATTACAAAGGTTGTGAAAACATTTTGCGACCAGTGTTGCTCTGTTGCAGCCTTCCGCGAAACCGACCTGACAGGATTCTCCGATGTTTAACATCCTTGTCGACTGTTATCGCAGCTTATGCATTTACCATTTGCATCGAGCCGTTTCACAATGTCGGCAAAATTTTCTCCAGAATTCCTCCAAGTTATCACGCATATTCGTTCACCAGCATCTTGAACCAAACGAGTTTAGCTTGATTAGAATGGTAACATGTGTGCAAACTCTAACAGCTCGGGACATTCGTATATCATGGGTTCGCCACCGGTCCGTTATTCATCCCCACAACCAAATTAGACCGACAGGCGATCTTCTGGCACAAGCCTGTCTCACTGTGGTTCAAAGAAACTAATGTTTATGCCGCTGCTTCGAATATTCGTTGTTTTGAACATTTTGAAAAGAGGTACTTCATGAATCTATTTTATCCGGTTTGTTCACAACGAGATTACACAAACAGACAGGTTATATTTCTCAGTTGAGGGAAGTCATCGAGAAGTAGCTTGACGATTTCTCTTCACCACATCTTCAGTACATAGGTCAGGATTAGACACTAAGGTTTCTTGTGCACTCTTCGGGCTACTAGTCCCCGGGGAAGACGGTAGTTTTGTTTAGACCCAGAATACAAACCGACCATTCCAGTTAACTACCTCCGTTGAAACAGGGCTGTATCCTTGATGTGTAGGAAGTGTGTACTGCTGCGTTGATTTGTTAAAAATTAGTGTCTTCATACAATTTTATTTCACTGAGTGGTAGAATGAAAATGTTTGAATGTAGTCATTCTGATTGCCGCACTTATATTTCCTTCGATAATTGCTAACCAGCTACCTGAAACTTACGCAAACCATCAATAACCGTTTATTGTTAACTGTCACATGAAAAAACAAGTTCGATGTCCCGACACTTTAAGTATAATAGTGCGCCAATGATTGAATCAAGAAGTATGACATTCGGTCTATTTCAAATGTTGTTGGATTTGGCTATCAGAACAGTATGTTCACTTTTCGGCATGCTCTGTCTGTCACTGGTTCGAATCCAGCCGAAGCCCTGACTTTTCACAGTTGGGTCTCATCTGAACTCATAAATCTGCCACACTAATTATTAGTGATACAATTTCTATGCTCAGCAGTGGCGTTGGTGGGTTCCAGCGTGAACTGTTTGAGTAATCCTGCCGGGGCAGTCGATCTTCTGAATCATTTGGTGGATTCCATATGAGATAGTGGGATGGGTGGGTAACAGAGTCCAAATGTGAAATTTCCGAGCTCTCGGTGTGGCTTCGTAGCTCAGCTGGTAGTGCGCTTGCCGCGTTGAGGCATGCTGTGTCTGTGGCTGGTTCGAATCTAGCCGAAGCCCTGATTTTTCACAGTTGAATCTCATCTGAAATTAAGATAGGTTTTTCCACAATAACCGTTGCATAATTCTTGTCGGATGTGTCAACTCTAGTTGGCTACTGGTCGACAGATTGGAATGTGATCTCTTCCTGTCAAAACGTATATCCGCCCCCTTTTGTCAACACTCTTCATCTTATGTAAATATTTGAGTGTTGATAAACATCACTGTTCGCCTCTAACGGCAACAACAACAACAACGATATGGTGTAAGTCCTGTCGCATTTGCATAGATAAAAGAATCTTTTCCCTTTTCAAATGGGTCACATTAAATTCTCCTACAGGTTCGAGAAACACAGTTGTGAAACACATTTCTTGTCCACATCACTACTGATCTTCTGGGTGCTACCTTTTGTCCGCTATGACTATGGTAACTAAGCGGCCATAGTCCATCACAGCTTTCTCGGCAAGCATAATTTTGCCCCCATACTAAAATGAGCAAAGGTTACAGGAGGTGTGAGTTTAGATTATACGTACTGCTTTCCTGTACTCTCGTCTCGATTGCTGTTAACCTACTGGTGATTAAAAGAAACAAACCATTTGTATAAAGACAGTATTTTTTATCCATACTAACCAATCACTACTAAATGAAGTGGCGTACAAAAATAACCACGTCGAAATGCATAACAATGACTAACTAAAATTAATACTCCCTTGTGTTTTTGGCGGGATACATCACAAAACTTGAATAAGCAGTTGAAAATCGGACTATCAACATCGCTTCAAGGTGAGAGTCCATAGCGCATAAAAATTGTATGCCTGTTATAGGGGAGAGAAGACTTTGGAATGTTCGGAATTTGGTCACTATTCAGACTTGAGCGTTACAGCTGTACATCCACAGTTATCTTATACGTGTTTTAGAAAAAAAGTATTACGCTTGGGTTTTGCTGTTTGTAGCGCACGCCAGGACTGTATATCATTGCCACGGCTCGGATTAGATCTTCCACCACGCTTTCATCAGGCAACCTTTTAGACCACTGCGTCATAACCAATTTATCATATGTGAACACTCGACCAATTCTGCTTGTGAGTACTGATGACGTTGCCTTTATCTAGTCCATATGAGAACCACTCAGTGTCTGTTAACTCTAGTCTGTAGCCCCTCGCAGCTATGATTTTGAAGGGAGGTCGAAATCTCCGATCTCAGCATACCAACTAGGCGATGGTTCAGCTTACTGTTGAGTGATCGGGGTTTGGTTATTCTCGAGTTGAATAATACGCACATTTGATCGCAGTGTTTGCATTAGGACAGACTTTTCAACGAAGCCCTTGCAAGAAGTAACATTATAGTGGAGTTCAGAGTCCATCAGTATGTGTTGCTCTATTAATAAACTCTTAGTGTCAGCCACACTATCTCGTGAGTAATAATGAGATTCTAGTTAGAAGATGAAAGAAATATCTCTACCGCCTCGTAAATCTGGAAGAAGTAAACTGAACACTACTCACAAGTAATCGCAGCTGTCACATTCCTACACACGCCTCTGATAGTCTTTTTTCAGGAGTGTCACTAAACTGCAGTCTCACTCTTAATAGGGCTTATCGGTGGTGTAGGCCCTTGCTGTAATGAAACGCTCGGTCACAGTCGCGTAGACTAAAGCCGACGTAATATCTGGTCTTTTAGATATCTCAATGAGAAATTGTAATATTCAGGGTGTGAGTAATGATTCGACCTGGACAGTTCCGATGAAGATAAGGTGAACCGGTGTAGAGAGCATTTGCCGAGACTTGAACAGAAATTATATGTGAAAAGACCACAGATGCTTTTGGGTGCACACACAGCTACGGATATGAATGAGTTAGCCGTACTGAATATTTTCAATATCATACTGAGGCGTCCGGGGTGTATCTATTATCATTTACTACGTTACGTGTGTCAACTATAGTCATTTTGATGCAAGACAACGCCTCACGAAAAGTATTCCTAATCACAAGAAATACTTTCTGCTTATTACATTAAGCATTGCATTGACTGGTCTGTCGACCAAGCCGGAAACTAACCAAGAATATCCCTAAAGTACTTAATCTACAAACAGGCAGATATACTCTTTAGCTGAGCTAAAAGCTAGCTTAAGACCACAGTTATGTAATCTGGACCTAACTAGGTTGGCTTTTTCCTGCAGATGTCTGTCGAATCGTGGTAGTAAGTAGTAAAGTTTCTCGCGATGAGTTGTTACCAGAAGAAAAGTTTTAACGATAGGCTCAAGGATTTGTAGCAACCCTTTCTGTCAATTTGCTGGTCACCTTTTCCGAATTACATTTATTCTTGCTCTGTCTGTGATATTCTGATTAACTGCTGAATATCAGCAACTTTGCGTTGACTTTAAAAAGAAGACTTGATTATTACAAACCCCTCAGTGTACCTATAATTTACCGTTGGGTGTATAGCAGACGCGCTTCAGCGTGCAGAAAACATTGGTTGGCCAGAAGCGATTGTTATAGATAGGGCGCAGCATTGCTCTGTAGAAGTTGTTCTCACGGCCTAGCTTTTCCGTCGATAACCTACCTGAACTCAGTGACTGATGGTATCGTCAGTGCACTGTTCGGTGGAAGATTCCAGGTACAGCCGCAGTCGGATTCCGTCTTGTACACAGATCAAGTGATTTAGTTGGTGTAAATTCCGCAATTCATAGTCGGATATCAGTCTTAACTAATGAGTAGACTTTAGATGAGACTCAACTGTGAAAAGTCAGGGCTTCGGCTGGATTCGAACCAGCGACAGACACCGCATGCCTTAACGCGGCAAGCGCTCTATCAGCTGAGCTACGACGCTTGCCGCGTTGAGGCATGCTGTGTCTGTCGCTGGTTCGAATCCAGCCGAAGCCCTGACTTTTCACAGTTGAGTCTCATCTGAAATCATAAATCTGCCACATTACTTATTAGTAATGAATAGACTCTTTTGCAAAATGTGGTGTAGATTTTGTGAGAATTAGAAGTCAAGAATAGGCTATAATCAATAATTGCATTGCTCGATTTTTGTCAAACTATACGCGCGATTCACAGTGCTAAGCTCAAAGGTAGCGAGTATTTAATTCATCTACAGGTTGTGAGCCACTTCAGAAGACCAATCAGATCATCTAAAGCCGTGGATTTGCAACAGTCTTCAAAACCTCAAGAAATGAATTGGTATTTGTTCGAATGTTCCAACTAAACAGGGAGTCAAGATGTGACCATTAACTGTTTTTGATTCCTCGTTGTTATAGAAGAGACCGTGGTAAACACTAGTTTTTGATAACGCATCATCAAATAAGTCCACACATATGGGTTTAGCGAGGTTGAAACAGTGTATAAGTCATGGAAGAAGTCCGATAGAATTTCACTGGGTCATGTAAAGCGTTACGTAAGTTTCAGGAAAGTATAATCTAACCCATCAGTTAGTGAATCACCTGTGTTAGTGACGAATGATGGAGTAGAGGTTCACCCGTCGTTTCGGCACAAATTTGTCCAATGGAGTTTGAATGGGCATACAGACAGGTAATATGACTTTTTTCACAAAAACCGCCGGCTTGAACAAGCTTTGTGTGAAGAGGGAACTGGATTGATAAGTCAAATAACAATCGATTCTCCCATGGTCAGTATAGATTCTGGCTAACCTGAGTCGTCTGACCGGAACTCCGTAGCCCACGGGGGGGCGGTTCAGTAAGGTCAAAGCGATTATTAATATCGACAGACTTGAGACGACAGTGCTGTTGATAGATTTGGTCAAACCGGTCCCGTATCATGTTAGATTACGTCCTTTGGTCTGTTTGGACAAATGCCTTTCTCTGTAACTTAGATACTGTGCTGTATAACAGCGGGAGAGTGAATATGCCGTCACGAGCTGGCCGAGGACAGTTTTGACTTTTGGGCTCGCTGTCAACAGAAGGATGTGACGAGCCAGCAGCGTAGCGTTGTTACCAGGAATTCGCCCTTGGGTGCTAGACGAAGTCAACAGTCAGACGTCTCTCCTACAAAGGAAGGTGGATAAGTACAGCTTTCTTTCGGTCTTATCTACGCCCCTGTTTTAGAATATAAGACGGTCCGGATAGCTATTTTTTCGTAACACATTAGTGACTGCCTTTAGTTCTTGAAATGCTATGTCTACGGAACAAATTTTCATTGTTCTGCTGGTCACACAGCAGTCGAAATTCTGGGACGACCTCGCTATTAATTCAACACAGTTAAAAGAATCATTTAATGATCGTCAACATATGAATCGAATTAATGCAACAAACGGGGATTGCTGTGTGACCAGAACTGAAACGATGCTTTATGGGCAGTCAACAGATTCCACATTATTGCCGTCAACTGGATTTCTGAGCAACTTGTCACTTCGTTACAATATTAGGCCCAAGCATCCCTGTAAGACCGGCACCTTACTGATCAACCATTGATCAGAGAGGTTACACAAAAGGCCGAAGCTTCATGTGGGAGCATAAGCTGGGGGTGAATAAATTTGACTGCAATCAATTCAGCAGTGGCCAGGAAGCTCCGGAAGACATTCCAACCGAATATGGATTTCTTCATACTATACATGACTGTTAGTGTTAACAAAAGGTGCAGTAATAACAGCGGTAACTGACTTCAGATAAGCCGTTTTGATTCTGAAATTGTAGTTTTTCATTCCTTTTGTAAATCACTCTGTCATACTATCAATCATGAAGTAATCCGTTTGTGAGAAATTCGGACTTGGGCAACATCCTAGTTACTAAAAATAAGCGTTTGCATTCATGCTGCATGTGTTCAATTAGCTGAACAGGGAACACACGCCGAGAGCTCAGAACTTTTATGTTAAGATGCCATTTCTTAATTCCACTCTGTATTATGAGACCACAGAATCAACTCAACCCATTAATGTTCAGTAGCTACCCGAAAACAAGCCATAGGTCGTTGACATACGCTATTTTGGTTCACCCTGATTATCGGTCGTCCTGGAAATCAATTTCGACTGATTGTCACTGGAAGTTTGCATCTGCAAGAAAGATATGATGTTAAAATTGCGTTGTAACACTATTCCTTTTAAACGCTGAATAAAGGCTTGTTTCTTTGAGGTCGTTTACAAAGTTAACAACCGGTGTCATATTGACAATCTGTCTGGTTAATTCTCTTCTAGTTACATATGTGCTGTTGCTTCAGGATGTTGTTGTTTGTTCTTTCTATAGGTGTCAAGTTTGTTGCAAAAATACACATTAGGTTGCAAAAACAGAGCTACCAACGTCAGTTTGTTGGCTGATGATGTAAACTTTTCTGGTGCGATTCTAAAGATTCTGATCGATTTGGTTAAAAAAAGAGACTTACTTTTGGACCAGTTAACTAAAAACAAGTATACAAATGAACATATGAATTTGAATCTCATAAGATTACATTTATGAGCTGTTTTTATTCTTTGAACTTATTTGAATTGCTGTTAACTGAGTGAAATTCAAACACCATGATGGTAAACATTGTTTGCAAATTTTGTGTGACACTATATTCCATCATTCTCTTAATCATTCGTGCATTGTCGAATGGTGATTCTCGAGGTCACTTTCTGAAACCCAGTTTGCAGATTTCGC
Source organism: Paragonimus westermani (assembly GCA_008508345.1). Taxonomy (NCBI): domain Eukaryota; kingdom Metazoa; phylum Platyhelminthes; class Trematoda; order Plagiorchiida; family Troglotrematidae; genus Paragonimus; species Paragonimus westermani. Next base: position 85,071 of record QNGE01000361.1, on the reverse strand, counting down.
TCTCTGATTCAAAGAATTTAAGTTGATAGTCAAATACTGTTATCAAGGCATTCGACTGTAACCATTAAATCCATCTTAGTACTAAATACTGACCTCAAGTCCATATGTGCATGAGTTAGTTGGACCACATTTCACATGGGTTTGTACAAGTAATTGATAAATCAACTCTCTCTCCCTCTCTTTAAGCTGCTCAACTAATGGAATGATGTCCGGAGATTTTGCCGTTTTGGAACTACCGGAAGAGTTAAAAGAAAAGGCTTCAACTGAACTGAACGAATGGGAACATCGAAGAGATGAGGCCATTGCTCAATTAAGAACCCTAATTCAAACAGAAAGTAAGATAACCCACCAGCAAAAGTTTGAAACTTATCTCAATATAATCCGCTTGAAGTAGTTCACAATAACCCACCGTGTAATACTTTTGCGCTCAACGTGTTAATCAATCCACAAATACTGATCGATCAAATGAAATAAATTTCCCATGTTTCTTATCAGGGAAGTGCGGAAATTGATTTATCTCATGATCTACGCAACATTTGATCGAACTGGTGCGATCGAAGTTCACCACCTGAACCAGTGCTAATTTGTCAGGCTATTTGCTGGTAAATATTTGAAGATGTACTACTCTATGTTAATATCAGTAGTCATGAGGATATTTCTCACACATTCAGTCACTTGATTAAAATAACACTAGCTTACTGTCTAGATAGGTTCGCAAAATGCCGACGAAAATAGTTTAGTACAAGATTCTGTTCATTAGTAAGAAAGTCTTCAAAATGAGTCACAAACCAAATTGTCTACCTACAAAAAAACCCTCTGCCTTCGCACGCAGTTGGCCGCAGTGACCGCCTACGAATTCATCAATAGCTATCTCGACCTATCGAGGTCTCATCAACAGGACGCACGCCGGAAAATCAAACACACAACCACTGAGTAAGCGGTAGGTTGCGAATTAAACACTTTTTCTTCAGGGTGAAACAGCTGTGCATCACTGCAGTGGCAGTCACTAAGATCAGTTGTTTGCGAAACACTTTCTCAAACCCACCTGTGGTCGATGTTTGCCCGTTTACATGTCAAATACAAAACGGTCGATTTATTTCAGCCAAAGAGCAGGAGGAGGCATAACACCCAGGAAGAACAAAATAATTTTCCAACTAATTTCTGCAGTCAACATCAATTCCCTGTTAAAACCTTTCGACAATCGATGTACAGTCCATCTGGGTGTTAGAAAAAACTCCGACACGAACGGTCGAAATTTGTGGGCCCGATTTAACACAATGAATAAGGAAAAACAACCCTTTGAAATATTTGAATATCTCTTGTGCCAGCGTGCTTCGGGTGCTGTGGACGTTATTTCGCTTTTGAGGACAGCTTAGGCCGTTCTTCATGCTGAAATCGTCGGACAGTTTGCCTTGAACTCCACTCTGAGCTGAACTATAGAAATGATGCATCCACTATACATTCACTTGTTCTGCACGCCTCGGTATCTCAGGTACTCCAAAAGTGTTGTCCGACTGACTAAATCGAACGTACCTTTGTAACGGATAAAAACACTTGCTAATACGCAGTTGTTGTGACGCTGTTCCATATTCGTCTAGCCATAAACTCAGTCCGCCTACTTCACCTGAATATCCACGTTGGAACATATGCAACGTTGTCATGGTGACCATACCATTTTTTTTACGTACAACCCAAGTATAAGATCCGTATAAATGGACAATTATATGTTTACTAACTACCAACGATAGTCTCCAACATTTGAAACGTATGCTGCACTTACCACAGACATTTAGAGATTGCAGAATTTTGATGATTTGTACGTTCGCTATGCCTACCACCGGTAATTTTCAGCTTACACATCATTTCTTCTGCAATGTTTCAGCTATGAGACTATACCTTTTTCATGGCGGTAGATGTTTATTACAGACCCCTAGAACTGTTTACTGATATTCCGTGGTTAAATTGATGAATTTACCGTAAATATTTCCTAAAACCACTAACCCTCGATTCGTCACATGATGCCACTGCAAAGATCAGCGATTCTGTGTATCTTTTCAGGTATGATATTAGTTAAAACTGTCGGAAAGACATACTTACACTTTGTTACATGACAAGCCGTGTTTTTCTGTGGATTTTGCTCCGGTTTCTGATGCAATAAGTTACGATTATCAATCGAGTCCTAGTTAGTAAATTAACCTCGGACTCTGTCACGAATCGATGATACTGGGAAAAATGTTTCTTTCCGGGAATTCTTCACAGAGAACTGACTTGTATGAGTTGAGTGTATTGACCGGTGCTCTGAACCAACGAATCGTTACTTATGGTCTACGTATATCGTCTTCTGATTAATCTTGACTTAATATACCGGACCAAATCGTCCATCTCCACTGAAGTGTTGACTAACCATTGTTTCGCACTCCCCACACTAGGCGTTGTCTCCGGTTTTGTTCGGTCATTACAAAAGTCAAATGTAGGCGTCTTTCACACAATCCAAACTCGTTGAATTTTCTAAGCAAGTGGTATTCGTATGCATTCTTTTTCAGAATTCCGGGAACTGCTTTGATCTGAGCAGTGCACACTGCACATCTTAGTTATTGATCAGCCTTGACATTCACTAAAGCTTACTTTATTGTTGGCTTGGGTTTGTGACCAAATTTTGTGGTTGTGGTATCACAACAGATGACAAGGTTGGCGGCGACCTTGAGTATGGTGACCCCCCTAGCTCAGAGCGCATCAATAGCTCTGTTTTTACCATAGCCACCTGTGGACCTGAACAGTATCAGTTTATGTGCTACGTAATTCAACTGTGACAGAGTTCACACATGGAACGGTTTACCTTCAGTCCACCCTGACATGTGTAAATATCACAAATTGCAGGGAACATATTGCCATCAACTTGTGGATTACAGCCTGTCAAGTGCAATGACGTGCCCAAAAATTCATATCTATTGTCACAATGACTTTGCTTGCAGGAAATGTTATCAAGCGAGAGTCAGCACTTTAATATAGGATGCGCATACCAATGCGAGAAGTTATATCTAAATACCAGTGTTGCTAGACGAGTGTCTTGTTGGCAGAGGATTGTGCAAACCACTGATTTTTAGTTCCCCTGTGTTAACACATTGGCAGTTACTGTGAATCGTCCTTAAATCTCACGTGTACCCTGTAAAAACTGCGGCCGTTGACCAGTACGTAATGGCGCTACAAACAACCAGAAACCATACGGTTTGCAAACCACGGATGCAGCTCACAACATTAATCATACGTCCGTTTGTTTGGAGCAAATTATGGGTTTTTTGGATTGCCGGAAAAAAATCACAACTTAGCTGTCTTTATAGTGTCTTGGAATTCAAGATGCTGATTGCTCTGGCAGCCGCTTCGGCACTTGTCGCCAGTCCTTCGTATTTACAGAAAATGTGCATAATTAACACAGGACTTCCACAACCACTTACTTGTATCAGTAGGTAACCAACCAGATACAGTGGATCGCGGTCTAATGCAGGATTCTTAGCTGAATCGACTAGTAGTTCGGTTGAACGAATTTAACCGTCGTGTTGATTCAGTATGGTCGAGTGCAATCGGTCAGATGTATTGAAAGGCGGGTGATTTTCGTTTGACCCAACTGTTCACGATTCACCATTTAGTGGCTTTGGCTTATTAAACATACCTTTTTGAGTTCAATAACTCTTGAGTTATCCATTTCAAGATGGCCCAACTTACCAGACAGTTTGTTTACTATCGCTCACCGGATGTGTAGTCTAGTTCTTCAACCATTCTTTTACCTCATGCTTGGAGCTTGGTTACCACACCCTCCGTTTACGTTCTAACTGCATCATCTTGACTAGTACAACCTATTCACTGCCCCCCCATAACATCAAGATTCTTTGGTGGTTTATACAGTTCATCTAACTAGAACCGGTTGTTTCCATTCTTCTGACGGCAATCTTTCGGTCAACAGCTACAAAGTACTAAAATAATTTCACCGTTTCACACTTTTTAAATCTAGTTCAAACTTGCGTAAATTTAAACAAAGTGCTCCATTCCGTTTGCTTCTTTTACCAGATTTTCTCTTGTACTCTATCCAGCGTACAGTTTATAAATCAAATACATCGCTGGTAATCCCGTAGAAGACACACTGAATCATTTATGATGAAATTACAATTTACGAACTGGTTTACACAGTATTGTCTGTTGACTTCCTGATTGAATCCTCTTCAGTGTACGCTAGTGTCCACAGTACTGCCTCGGAATTGCACCAGTTTATGTGCAAATTTACTCACTCATCTACGTGTCTCATTGCTAGTATGATAAGCATCGCTTGTTTGTAACTGTCGGCTACAGCTGGGTGCTCAAAAGCTACAGACCCACCGTTACATTGCAACTCTCTCAAGTCAAATAGACAACACACAGTTTTGATATCACTGCGCAGTTTGTATATGAGTGTTCTCAGGTCAATTTCACACTGATGACATGCTTGGGAAGTTAACCAATTTCACAAGTAATCCATCCATGATATCACATTCAAACGGCTGAACTGTACCAAATGTCTCAACACTGACTTAAGCTTGTCTTAACGAGACTTCTTAGGAGTTCGACACACAAAGGCTGTTGTTACTTCAGTTTGGTTTTAACTATATCGACTCCCTATAAGTGCATAAGTTGACTATAATAAGCAACAGAGCAATGGTAAACGACATGGGAGATAATGGAACAACAGATAACGGCAATGAACAACGGACAACAAAGTATACACGACTAACTCGGAACCACCCAGCCAAACCGATCGTTCAAGGCCAACGCATGAATTCAGGCAGAAGATTGCCATTTGTATAGTGATCCGAAGACAACATGGTCACAGACTCGTTCGTATTTATAGGATTTTGTGATGAATAAGAAGGCAAGGTCAAAAACAGACCGAACAATAGTCCAGACGATAGACCGAGGCCCCAATCAGAAGACAAGTGTGTAGGTCGGATGCTAGAAATAGTAACCAAAGTTTGAGGACCCTCGTACGAGGGGGTGAACCATATATCAGTCCCGACTTTGAAGGCTACTTAAAAATGTAGTTGTAGGTCGTTTGAAAGACAAACAAAACGATTTTCCGGGGAGTGGAAGACTCTCCTGACAACTTTAAAATGTTTGGGTGAAACTCAGTTCATCAGAGTTGGCTGTGAATTGAGTACGTTTGCACGTCTCCAAATAAGATGTACCAATCACCAGTTAGATGCTCACGTCGCCAAGCAGTGGACTGAGAAGACTTGACAAAGTCTGTGAGCTCTCTTCAGAACTAACAGTAATCCACGCGTTTTCCCATGCCAACATAATTTAGTAGACCATCTGGGTGTTTGACTAAAATTCAAATTCTTCCGTCTCATGTTTGACACGATTTTTCGTCCCACGTCCACATACAGACAGTAAATGGTTATGCGACAACATTAGAAAGGTTAATTGAATTCTCAGGTGAAGTTTTGTCCAAATATCTAAGTTATGACCAAAAGGGGATTTGGCTAGTACAAACTGAACATGGCTAGCAGCTGCTCGTAATGTTTACGTTCTATTAGACTTTTCAAACGGTGCCAGTAGGATAAATACACTGACCTCGAGTTTCTGTCTTGGTATCCTTCACTATATACAACCGATATTTACACTTTAGTACGTGGTGATGGTGACTACGATATTAGATATGGATGACATTTGAGAACAAATGAGCACTCAGTGATACTGATTTAGATGTGTTCTAGGGCATGTCGATAGCACAAGGGTCATTAAGGTTGCCTCATGATACCGGAGAAAAAAACTCAATCGTAAAAAAATATGCAGTATGGATGAGCCCCATGAACAATTCGATCCACATTTACTATTTCTCATTGAAATGAACCAGCTGAAATTTATCTGGTTTAGAAAAATGCGAAACAGTTGTATTATCCCGTTTATCATTACACAAATATTGTGATTTCTAGAATGGATTTTTCGGGTTGCTCCGTTTGTGTTTACAGAAATGCGTCAAGCACATAAAACAAACTTTGTAAACCCCATGCCAGCATCACTTCAGTGGGTCCGACCAGTCCATTGCATACATGGGTTAAGTGTCAGATGGTCAGCATAACCTGAAACAAATTTACATACACCCGCGTCTCACTTGACCGATGTTTCCACTTCTGTGTACTGATTTGACTTTCAGATTTGCAGGGATGCCTGTCCGATGGTTTCTTGCTTCGGTTTCTTCGTGCGCGAAAATTTGATCTGAACAACGCACTGCATAGTTATCGGTTGTATTACGAGACGCGCACCCTGTATCCGGACATCTTTTCAAATCTACGACCCTCGTGCGTGCAACATGTGTTCACTGAGTGTGTGGTGGCCCGTCTTCCATCGCCAAATGACGCTGGCTGCCCGTTGCTCTACTTTCAGCCTGGACGATGGGATCCCGACTGTTGGCCCTCCACAGACCTTTTCCGGGCTAACATACTGATGGTAGAGGAACTGCTGTTGGTCAGTCTGTATTTCATCAAAAAATTCTGTGGAGAAGTCACCAACAGAAAACTCACATGTCAATATGGAGTAGTCTACAAATGTCCCATGCATGTATATGTATACCGGTTCTGGCCAGAAATGGCATTGCTGACGTTCCACTAACGATAACGATTAAGACGAGTGGGAGAGTTTACGACAGAAATATATAGGAATAATGATTAATCACACCTTTAGGTCATTGAAGTTACCTCCTATACGGCAGTAAATCAAGACGTTGCATACTGAGAGAAAATAGCAATTTCATAATTTATAATCAAACGGATTTGTCTACCCGAGGTGTGATTTCGTTGTTGATAGATAATGTTGAGAAAAGGTTCGCCTCATGCAGAACTTTGAATTAATTAAACAGAACACGAACTTTGACTGATAATTTCCCCCTGTACAATCCGTTCAAATATCAGAACAGGCACATTTTAAGAATGAAGAATAAACTGACAAACAACTAAATATTTTCATATTGGAGGGTGGTCACGTTTGATTGCAACCATCGCATTCAGATAGATTTTCCAGCCAGTTTGTCATCGAAACTCGGAACTCGTCGAAAGTGCATACCTCACCACACGGTCTGAGCAGGAATTCCGAACACGCTTTCCTGAAACGACACGGTCGACCAGTGTGACAGTAACCTCACAAATGAGATGCAAGATTTTACCTCTCTGGAGAATCCTAGTCACAGGGGATTACAGGATAGAGTTAGACACTGAATGTGTCTTCCATGGAGAAGATAGGGGCAACCACACCAGCACTCACGAGCAATACTGGTTGCGTGTTCACATATGACAAATTGGTCATGGTTAATTTGGGGTCACTGACGCAGTGGTTGCCTCATGGAACCGTGGCTGGAGATCTAATCCGGGCCGTGGCAATGATACACAATACTGGCGAGCTCTAACAAGGGCGGATCTCAAGATTAGTGTTTCTTTCTAAAGGAAGCTGGCTAGAAATTCTCTCGGAATAAAGACTGCAACCAATCTTGAATGATGTTCATTTGAAGTTAACCAAATTCCCGACTACCCATAAGGAAACACAGTCGTCAATTTTTTCTTGAAACTAGTCTGATCTTGTTAAGTGACACAACATTGTGTGTAGCATTGCAGTGAATTCCTTTTGGGAGCACGGTGGATGTTTGTTAGGGCTAGTCAATCGGGCTCCAAGAAAATTGCACAGATTCACTTCACTCCAAAATACTAGCACGAGAAACGGGGAGCAGTTGTTTGGAGCTATAAAAAGTGTGCTCTGTCCACGTTCCAACATAGTTTCTTTAATTTCTCTTGGGTTGAAACAGTCAACTGTAAGGCTCATATGTACGAAATATGTGGTAGTATTGCTAATCAACAATCTCATTTCACTGAGGACTTTCGGTTTAATGCCCTCGAAAACTATAGAGACAGCACTCCATTTTCTTTAATCAACCGCCTTTGTCCAGCCTTCGCATTCAGATAGACTTTCCAGCAAGCCTCTTTCGAAAAGAAACACCAAACTTAAGGTTCGTTCTCATTAGAGCTCGTCAGTAGTGCGTAGTACTGTGAGGTCAAAGGCACAGTGATCAACACGGTTGTCTCATGAAAGCGTGGCCGGAGTTCAAATTCTGGCCGTGACAAGGATATGCACTACTGACGAGCCCCAGTGAGAGCAAAACTCGAGTCTAGTGCTTCTTTTCGAAAGAGGCTGGCTGGAAAGTCTATCTGAACGCGAAGGCTACGATCAAATGTGAGTGATGTTCAACTTGAAAATAAACCAAATCCCCGGGCTACTCATCGGTAACAAAATCTTCTCGTTGTATCTACTTACAGTTCCACCGGTTGCAGTGACCTCAGTGTCACATATACTTTTTAGTGGGGGTTAACCGCTCTCCTTCGCTAGAAACATAGGTCTGGTATAACCAACCCCTGTCGAAGATATGAACACTTAGGCCAGTAGCCTAATAATAGGTGAATCTCATTTAAACGGTGCGGTTTGGCTATAGTCACATCGCTGAGATGAAAGTGTGCACCCACCACTGGCTATTTTTACCTAACACTAGCTTTGGATATTGTGTACGCCATTATTATACTTAATGCATCCTTCATCAGGCCTGTCTTGGTGTCACATAGACCATACAGGTTGCGTAGTTCTACTCAAGATCGTCGTTCCGCATGTGGAAAACACTTGGATTTAAATAATGTGTTGATACGTTGTCGTTTTGTCCTTATTTTCGCCGGGCGACAACTCTACCGGCCTCCCGTCCGGACACCGGTCACACCGACGCTAAAGTATGTGCATCCGACTAGGATAAAATGCAATGTCTAATTGACCTAAACCTCACAGTTCATTCATGAAGCGGGCAGTATGGAATGCGGCAGGATTATTTGTTGGCCAAACATTCTTTGGATCTCACTGAAGTTCCTAGACGTTTTGGATGTCAAATGGAGTATTCCTAATGACACGTCATATATGAGATTTGGGTGGGATATACGTAGGAGGCTTAGTCGTTGCCTGATCACCAACTGTGAGGCTTGACAGACAGAGAAAGTTAAGTGAATGAAAACCTCCTTTGTTTCAGGGAACACTGGCCGACATTTCAAACTTATTCAGGCTACTGGTCCAGGGTGACCATCTGTCAGTGGGGCAGACGGCACACTCATCTACAATAAGTTTAGGAGGCTGTGGTTCTAAATGGAACCTTTTGAAGACAAAATTAGCTGACCTTATGCTTTCGTTGTCTTATAAACTTGCAGTTTATTGTTCCATCAGCGGAACCACCGCCCAAAACTGAAATTCAAAGTTACATTCTGGCTGTCAATCACACCAGACCTGTTGGGCAAGATAACCTCGTGCCTTCATGCTTGAAATAAGGTGGGGATGAGTTAGTGAAATGTCCTTGACACACGATTCAAACTGTGTGGATAACGAGGTACATCCGTTTCTGATCCCCATTTTCAACAGAGATCAGGGATGAAATTAGAGAGAATATGGGTATTAGCTCGACCTCAGTAGTTACTAGAGTTCTGACTTCCGTTATGCGTCAACGAGAGTGAGGCGGACACTAGGAGGGGATAGCCAAGGTTTCACCCAGGACGAAGAATTAGTGATCGTGTTTTCACTCGTTTCAGTGAGTCGATTTGCACTTTGGAATCGTTTAACCTCAGGGGTGCACCGAACAAGTATATAAGCATTCAGGTGAAGCCTCATTCCTGGACCTCAGCACAAACCAGAGTCTAACATGAACTTTATGAACATTTCAGCATCAAAGGTGGTGTATGTGAATTATTGTTCAAATGTGTCATAAACGGAATAATGAAAGGCTATTTACCCTTTCAAAAGTTGTCACTGTGTACCTCCTTCCTAGTGGATTGCTGACTATTCTTGGGTATGCTAGTGGTAGTGATGTCGTTTGATAATTTTGCAGCAGTACAGACAATAATGAACGCCATCCCCTGCCTTGCCATATACTACGGAATGCGTTTTGCAGCTACAAAGTGCACAATCTCTCTATAAGGCTGTTATGCTCTCGTAGATTTAATGTTGGATAATGAAGTTGTGAAGGTTGCTGACTGGTTTGTGTGCTCGAGGAAGTGTATCAGCGGCCGTGGAGATGTAGGGAATAAAATAACAGCGTTTATCTTTATTTTAGGGTGGTATTCCCCAACCTACGACACGTCTGGCGACAGAGAGTCAGCTAGCGGGTATAAGGCGACAGTAGGGACTGTGTGACTAATTTGGGGCAGTGAAACTGGAATGGTCATGGCAGATGATGTGGACTGTCTTCAGATATCAGACGATCGAGTGACACCAACCGGTGAGTAAAAACAAGGTTGGAAAATGGGCGCTTGGTTATGATTGCTAAATGAGTTCTTATGTTTAATGTTTACGTTTACACATACTAAGATGACTAGGTCATGTACTAGGGATGTAAGCTAGTCGTCTGCAACACCGTTCACTCTGCGCCAACACCCCCGACCGACTGGTGTGAGGTGCGAGGTGGATAGACGATGACTTATCGTAGAGAACTGAAGACGTTTACCGAGGAGTTGATCACTGTGGGTTGAACGTGTCTCCTGGGCTGAGAACGTTAAGTGAGATGGCAGCTAATCAAGCTCAGGAGCGTGATTTTTGTCGTTATATGCCCGAGTTGTCTGCGAAGTGAGTGCACGCGGTAATGAAAGCTGTTAGGCGATCGTCTTACTGTTGACGTCCTACTCTTACTTATAGTTTGGTTGGTTGCCTCAAGTAAATAGTAACTTTAATGTTGAACGCGTGAATCTGGGCAGTTGTTTCTATTTGTTAACTCCCCTTCCATACCTTTCTTCCATTTGCTGACTGAGGCTTCTTTCCTTCACACTAAATTCAAAAGTACCAGCACGAACTACCGATGTGTTGGTGTTTTCTCTGATGCCAATCACGGTGATGATGATGGTAATGCTGGACTAGATCTCTGCGTAATCAGCCATCCGTCAAAGCATCCAAAATTTTGTACACAATCCTAAATAAGGTAGGTTGCCTGTGATAAGCAAGCGCATTGCGGGGGTTAAGATGGAGAAGAACTTCTAGTCACCAGGAGGCTTATCATCACACAATGATAGGTTCAAAAGTTTGCAGAATGGTCTCGACAGTTTCTTTGTGTACCGTTTGAGTGTCGTGGAGTGGCTGACAACAGAACCTGAAAACTTACCACGGAACGTTTTTGGATTCGGGGACACAATGGGTGACGTAAAACAGGTCTTCTTGTGAGCATCTTCGTTATTAATCCTTGCTTCGGATACAAGACCAGTGGTTCAACTTGTGCATTTTGCAGCTATGCAAGAGAATTGTACCCCAGCCGAAAGCCATACCCAGTTCATTGAATTCACAATTTTCCGGCTTTACAAAAACCACAGGTTTTCATTTCAGACCTTAACAGTGTGTATCTACCTGTTCACCTGATCCTTTGAGATAAATTGCAATTACTAGGAAGTGACGACGGCTCTTGAAGCAAATACGGGAACGTCACACATATTATCTGGACATTGGTGGAACCTAACCAGTCAACCGTGTTGTCCTCCTCCAGTCGGTCGTAAATGAGCACTTGAGACATTGGTCATACATTTTGGGTAGTCTATTGCATTGTACCCCGGATCATCAACTTGAGAAAATCGTGAACCGCTGAGGTTTTTGGAATCAGACTGTCTTATCCAACATTTCAGCATTAAAACGGCTTGTTCAGGTGTTTCGCCTTCGTTGGTCTCAATCCGGCGTGACCAATGAATGGTCTGTACAGCTCACGCAACTGACGAGCTTGGTTTAGCATACTAACCAAACCATCACCAACCGATTAACCATTAACCCAATTCCTCTGTAGTAAGCCTGACCGATGTCTTGATCCAAATCTATTGCCCGGTTATATAGCTCCACCTATATGAAAATGAGTAAGCAAGGAACCCTGTTACCCTATCTAACTTTATGCAGTTTATTGCAGAGGACTTGTTTGAATCGACTGAATTGCTCCTATTTATCAGGCACACATACTGTCCATAAGTTGAATTTATCCTGTTCTTGATCAACTGGCACTGCTAACGGATCAGAAGACTAAGATAATGTTCCTTTTTGAAGTTGTCGTATTCGGCAACTAATTCTGTAAGCGTTTTTAACCACTGTTTTGGCAAGCATTGATTGTTGTGCATGGAACCTGTGTAACTGACTCAGCGCGTAAGTTAAACAGGCCAAACGGTTGATAACTTGAATAACATGAAGTAAACGATAGAAAAAAGTGGAAGAAACACGAGTCCGGAAGTCAGTGACGCAATTGCTTGATATTCAAGTACAACGGTTGACACGACCGGCCCGTACAGACGAGTAGGAAGGTCGTGACTAAAGGCAAGCAAGTGCATTGAATGAACTAACCAGATTTTTAATCAAATTCCGGTGGTTTTCATTTACAACGAAATAATTGTTTCTTCAAATGTGACTAGTGTTTATCACTTCCACAAAGGTCAATCCGATTACACTAAAAAACAATACGGGGCTCCTGTATTCAGGAGCTCCCTATGATTTAGAAATTGTTTCATTGAAAGGTGGCCTAACCTGTTGAGTTGTATACCACTGGTTTTCCGTTTGTAGCGTTAACAATGTGGTGTTATTTGTAAAACATATATATAACATAGGCATCATATCATGTGGCTGCAGCTTCAAAAAAGTGGTTTCGAGATTATCAGAATTCGAACCTAGACCTTACACGAGTATTCACAATAGCATATACTGGAGGTTTCATGCATGGTGTATTCCATTTCTTCGTTCTAGCGTTGTCCAGCTACTCAAGTCCACGGTGTGATCATCTTGGTTGACTTGACAGACCTCGCCTGGCGTCATGGAGTACACATGATTGGACCGTCGTTTATTCGTCGTACAGCGCGGTTCCTTCAAGGTTGCACACCCGTACGCGTTAAAGCCATTCATATATACAATGAACCACTCCTGTTTTCCAGATTATTCAGTACGTTACGACCTTTGTTAAAAGAGAAGATAAGGAAACGCGTGAGTTTAAAGCTAGTAATCCCTCAAATTCACTGTCAATATGTGACTGTGTGTTGGAAGTCGATCGATCGAGAATTCGAATTGTTGGAAATTTGGTCGCTACTTTCGCACCAATATGAAGCCAAAAACTAATTAAGCAGATTAAACACCAACACTATAACGGACTTCCCATTTTCTGCAACTAATAAATGTACTAATGAATTTCAATATCCATAGGTCTGACAAAAATTTCGACGGGCTGAACTGAAACAATGTGCCAAAGTCATGCCTACTTGCTGTACGGGGCTTTCCTCTATGACCTCTAAGCCCAGCTTGCTGTGCAGTCTTCTTTGAGGACCTCTCTATATGTGTCCACCTCCAGTCGGCAACGATGCTGACAAAATAAGCTGTTTGAGGGCCGGAGTTTTACCGGTATCAACTCTACATAGAAATATACACCGATACCAGTCAAAGGTCCGGTAAACGTACACAGACTTGTGATAAACAGTGGTGGACAGTAGACCGCTTGGTAGAGGTAACGTAGATTTGTCGCACGTAGCAAGCGGGTCTCCACACACGTCAATCAAAGTAAGCAATACGTAATTCTCTCTTCAGACATCAATATGGTTCCTCAATTCAATGTAGAAAATACAACAGAAACTTGACAAGATATCCATGAAGAAAAAATAACTAAAGTTTGGTTAAACATTTGAACTCAGCCCTCCTCTGGGGTCTGCTCTAAAATTCATGTGCCCCCCTTCCAGATCCCGATGGAGGAGAAGCAACTGAAGAACACGATGGCTGATAGATCCAGTTGAAGCCACACTTGGAACACAGTTAAAAGTAGAAACTTTTCATCATGGGAAGTCCAGTGTGACATTTTACTAACCAAGAAAAACTTCAAGTTTTATAACCATAAAAATTCAACCAAAATTTAGAAGTTCTTAGGCGCAGCAAAATATTAGGTTCTTCTGATGATGTGAATCGAAACTTTCAAGAATTTGAGAGAACCCAATTGAACCAAAGAAGATGAGTCACGATTATGAATGAATTCCACGAATTTCCGCATATGTTGCGATAAATTAAGAATATGAACGTATAAATCCACACCTTCGGCGAAGTCACGCCTCAGTTTGACTAGTGTCTCAATTTTTACACGATGGTTAAGCCACCACCAAATTGGACACATCTAATGAAGTAAGCAGCTAGAAAGACTCTGGCCTTTGGGAAGCACGTTCAGCATGCACTAGGAAACCACCGGTTGCGGTCTGATTGACACCCAATGGCAGGCATATGGGAGGTGAAAATAGGTGAGGTAATTTGCTGAGGACGTTCATCAAAGGAACCGGTATATTGTACTCTGTCTAGCAGAAAATCGTTGTGGGAATGTTGACTATTCCGTCAATTTGATAGGTACGAAGAAACGGTTGCAGAAAGCGACTGTCATTCTCTTCAATGTGGTACGACCAGGCGGCCATAAATGACGGTGGCTAAATGAACCGAATGAAAATGAGGTAGCGAAAATACTGGTAACTGTTCACAACAGTTTTTGTATGAAAACGAATTATCGAGAAATGCTGAAATCAATTTAATCGTACGGTCGAGCGTGTACATTCAGGATTGTTCACGCTAAGCTGTTCAGTCCGTTTGCCTTGGCCTATTCACGCACCGTCTGACACTCCTGTCATCAGTATTCTCACAATGCCAGACTGATTCCAATAACTTCGATCACCCGGCAACGGTTGCTGACACCTAACGTCCTTTTCATCACCACCTCATGTGTACAAATGTGAGATCACAGACAGCAAGCGCACAGTGTGTATGATCGGCCGTATGCACTTAACCTCGAAACGTTCTCTGCCATCTAGCTTAAGTGGTTTTGGTAGCATTGCACATTCTGCACAAACAGAGTTGCGTGAGAAGCAGTCCTTTAGGTGATCTCGAACAACTATAGTGATGAACCGGTGCTCGAAACGCAGCTGTCGGTGCACTTGACTCTGTCATTTTTAACTTTTAATACAATATAGGGAGTGTTGTTTAAACTTGTGTGTAGCCTGTTAATTTGTTCAGTACGAACACTCTTGTTTTGACAGCATGTTCCCTGGACTTGAAGATGATTATGAATCGGAGGCAAAAAAAGGTTAAACACACATTGTGCCAACGATACATAAATGGTTTACAAGTGGATACCACTCGTTAAAAGCAAAATAACTCCGTGTGTATTAGAAGAATTATCATATGTTTCGGTGATTTGACTCACAACCTCAATTGGTGTCTATATAAGTCGAATGTCACTCACAACTGATTGTACCAGTTACATCCCCATAAACATTCCAGTCAATCCGTTATGAGGAACGAACTACTGGAATCGATTTTTGCTCCTTTTAAATCTCATCAGTAGTATATATCCTCGTCACGATAAGCATTAGAACATTGGCCACGTTCTCATGAGGCAACCATTTTTCATAATTGCATCAAAGATCTCA
Source organism: Paragonimus westermani (assembly GCA_008508345.1). Lineage (NCBI taxonomy): Eukaryota > Metazoa > Platyhelminthes > Trematoda > Plagiorchiida > Troglotrematidae > Paragonimus > Paragonimus westermani. Next base: position 69,583 of record QNGE01000361.1, on the reverse strand, counting down.
CAATCGGCACTTTCACGTTGGTCTTGAATTATTTCTTTCACAATTTCTACGCAGATAAAACTCCACGGAACTTCACTTGACAGCCTTCATTCGTCTATTCCACCTCACCTGTTGCCAGCCAATTGCAAACTCAAGGGGACCGGACCCGAAATTCCTTGCACAGTAAGTCCGAATGTCCGTCTAGTAATTATCGCGCAACCTGATCATTGCTCACAAGCGAGAGTGGTTGAACGTTCAGATTTGATAATTCAGTCGTGCCTAATGTGAGTTCAATGGCGCAGTGGTCAACACGGTTGTCTCATGAAAGCGTGGCCGGAAATCACATTCCGGCCGCGGCAAGGATATGCACTAATGATGAGCTTTAATGGGAGCGAAACTCGAGTCTAGTGCTTCTTTTCGAAAGAGGCTGGCTGAAAAGTCTATTTGAATGCGGAGGCTGCGATCAAATGTGAGTGATGATCAACTTGATAATAATTATCCCTCAAGAGAATCCGCAGACCACCAGTTTGTACTGTATAATCTTAAGTATTCTAATCCATATATCAAGTTTACAAGCCTTCCTGCACTTTGTGGTCCCTCCAATGCATATCACAGCACGTGCTAACAACCTATGCTTGACTAGAAACTTTCGTTGTGAATTACGATAAAATGTTTGATATTTTCGTACCACTGTCTGTTAGTTAGTAGTCAACGCGGAATATTTAAATTAATTCCTGATTTTAAGACCTTAGGGTGACAAAACTGCGCTCTGTACTTCAAAGTGAAACACTGGTCGTTTGCAAACGGTATCTTCTTCGAAAGACGCTGTTAACTTATGAGAGGGCCTGAAAGTGATGACTGAGGTTGCATTCAGGATGATGAATCAGCAGAACCAGAAATGTACATGTTTAATGAGATAGCACATTTTAGCATATTTTAGTAAATACCAGATCGGACAGCTAACAAAAACGGTTGGACAAATGTTAAAGTTACGAATAAGTAATGTGGCAGACTTGTGGTTTCAGATGAAACCCAACTGTGAAAAGTCAGAACTTCGGCTGCATTCAAACGAGTGGCAGGAACAGCAGGCCTCAACGCAGCAAGCGCTGTACCAGCTGAGCTACGAAACCATACCAGGAGATCGGAAATGCCACATATGGACTCTGTTACCCACCCGTCCCACATAATCTAGATGTGGCATTTCCGATCTCCTGGTGTGGTTTCCTAGCTCAACTGGTACAGCGCTCGCTGCGTTGATGCCTGCTGTTCCTGCCACTCGTTTGAATCCAGCCGAAGCCCTGACTTTTCACAGTTGGGTCTCATATAAACTGTTAAGATTGTCGATAAAGCATGTATGGCACCCGCTGACCGTCCGCTCGAAATATAAGAACAACACGACAGATGGTGTCTGATGAGTAAGTTACAAATGGTGTCGAGAAATGGTTTCATGGACGTCAAGAACTACTCAACATTCCAGTAGTCACATCATAATCTATAAAAGCCTATTTCTTTAGACTTCAATTCAGTTCTTATGAAGAAAATTCGGATTGTTAGATAGCCCATCAGGTAAAAGATAACTAAAGAACGGTATTTACCAGTAAGTTCATACACGAATTTGTAACCGGATCCTAATAACAGTTAGGACACATCTAAAGATACTGGACTAAACAGGATCATCAGAATCAAACACAGTTTTGAAACGAACCACTTATAAATTTTAGTACGATAAATAACATAACTGTATGATAGAAGTTTTGTGCTTCTAGGCGGGAAATCGTGCTTTTTGGTTATGTGAACGAAAAAGATTACTGAAGAACGGCAAATCTGCCAGGAAACTGCTTACATGACAGGTGATAAGAGTACGAGGTACGAAAATGAACGTTATAATGTTTTCCGTGTGAAAGTTGAGTATCGTGTTCGATTAATATGACCACGCTGTGACAAAACGAATATCAACTTAAAGACAACGACACTACTGACTCGAAGATTATTGCATAAACGTAGTGCGGATCTCAGTTCGTTCCTAGTCCTGGGCAAGAATAGGAGTAAACCTCGCGAAGAGTTACGGACAGAAATGATGGGCATGTGCGACCGTTACGCAGAAAACGGAAGCGAATTGAATTGCAATGATACGGCATCGAACTTGAGAGAGGGAATCAATAAAACATCCCACAATCTTAGCAACCCATATAAGCGACGTGAGCATGGATACATCATGGGCAGATCGAACAATGCGCGGACGCGTGCAGTCATAGAAAAGCGGATAGACAGAAGTTCTAATCGATTAGAGTTGGGACAATGGATTAAAAATACGGTGAGTGGATTAGGATGAATTTTGTTCTTTCTTAAGAAAAGTCGTACAAACTTTGTGCAGGATATATGTTTTTCTCAAGTTTAATATTTACACTCTTTCTCTGGCGGGTTTGCATCGGATTGCTGTGTAATGTAATATTCAAATTTATTACGGAAGTGAATCTACAGAGTATTGTCTGTGAAGTGCGTTTGTGGGCAATCAGTTAACAACTACCGATAATTCGTTCCCATTTCTAAGAGAAACTAAAAGAAATCAATGTCGTTAGAAAGGAGAAGAGATAGAGAACGACGTCAGACAGCTCTAGAAATACTAGTCTGTGGGACGAACGGCGGGGAGAACATCATTGATTGTTCGACTTCGAAGGCGCCACTCGCAACAAAACTGCAAAAGCAACTACATCTAGGAGGATCCCAGTGTTTGTGGCTTTTGAGTAAGAAACTTGACTATCTATGATTGTAAATTGGGAACAATTTGAAAACGCTACTCTAACAGTTGAGTGATATATCCTTTAAAACGAAGAACAGGCAAGGACATTGCTGTCCTGAGATAGAACTCAGTAGACGAGGTAGGTCAGTAAGTAGTAAGCAAGCTTCTGTGGATCCTTGAAGTTATTCTGAGATATATGGCGGACACTGCGAATGTTTCAGCGAATTTTGTCATCGACTACAATGAGACGAATGGCTCATTGGGTCAGTAGTCGGTCGTAGGTAGACAGACATCCACCTGAACTAACAACTATAAAGACTTATGCTTACCATTCAGCGATGGACGTTCGTTCGGTACATTCATGATTAGGTTTTGCGGGCTATAACATCACCGATCCATTGATCCTGTAGATGGGAGGTAGTGACGCATTGATAACCTCTCTACTCCGTGTCTCGGAATGATCTGCTTTTGGAAGGCTACCCGATTTATTTCGTGGTGTCAGTAAAACGGTTGATTTGTGTGTATTTTTTTGTTTATCTGTTTGTCTTGGAGATGATGCTAAAAAGCAGGTCTGGCTTGCTGGTTTTTAATGGACCCCAAATCTGTAGACTCAGAAATGTCGCCGACGGGAAGCGTTGTCATTACGGAGATCCAACCGTATAACGGCAGACCGCTGGCCAATCACAGGTACTCCTGGTAGCTGTAATCTGACTGGTCTGTTTATAAGAGGATGGTACTCTCTAGGCTTAGAACGAAGCGGTAACAAACTGGTGTCATGTCGGTCGCAAGCTACGTAACAATCAAACGACCGACTATTCAATGGATTATGTTATCAGTTCCAGCAGGCATAATACAGCAGTCTCGAAACTAAGGATCGCATGCCAGACTGTTTTCATCAGACACTTAAAATTCAGAAGATACGTCTACTTTAACCGAATTGTTAGAAATCACTTCAAGCGAATGAAATTGGTCCCACATTAATTACTACCATCATTGAACAAGAGCTAATTTATGGCTAGTAACCATAACGATGACCCACGTATAGGTGCCACACACTCTGAGACGATTGTCAAACTTAGATCTGGGTATTCAAAAGGGTTACCCATGAGTGTGGCAAAACCTTGTCGGAAAACCTCGGGAACATTGGTTTCCGGAGTTTACCTGGTCAATTTCGATCTTCCAAATTCAGTTACTGTTGCACAATCGGAGTCTGCACTATGTTGAAAAATATACAACAGAATTCATTCGGCCGTAGGTATTCTACTCCATTCGAGGGTTTCGTATGGCGGAGGTGACGATTAACGAACTCCAGTGCAGTAAACAGGAAGGCGAGAGTTGACATCGATTAACCAGCTGAGATCGTCTATGAGAGGGTCACGGTACCCGTTCTTTACTTAAAAAACGTTAGCGTACGTACATCCACCTAAGGCTGCGGACGGCGTGGATGATTTCAGTGGAAAATGGACAATCCTTTGGTTAAAACCGAATAAAAAAGTCAATACACATCTGCTCTGAAAAAGGTGAAGTTCTCGTTCTGATAACAATGAGTTCATTCATTCCTGTTGAACACGTAATCTTCTAATGCGTACGGCTGGTGAATTGCACAGTGCACCTTTGGTTTACCTCTAGCAAAGATTTCGAAAGCGTTAATCTCAGGTAATTATGCTGCGCATCCACCCATATCAGTCTCCTCTAGCCCGGAAAACAAGATTATTCAGTCATCTACTCAGTATGCGGGTTGGTATGGAAAACTCAAATTCACGACGGGGAATCAATGATTAACTGAAACGACTCTATGCTTTGATTTTACAGGCCTCTTGCTATCACGTGGTATAGTTATTTTAGAATACCAACCTGTGATAACGTGGCTTTATAATAACACATACCAGCATAACGGAAACATTACGCTGTATTCCGGACCTTCATGGTAGGAGTGTCTGCTGTTTCTTGGTTGTAAATAAGATACCGGAGGCAACCCTTAGCAACAAAAGTCCAAGTACGTTCCATATCGTTACCTAAACTTGGATCACATCGAGTTAAACCATACAACTAGCCGTGTGCAACTGAATGCGAAAGAGGATTGTATTACCAGAGACTACACCTACGTGTAGTGACGATGAGTGTAGCGTGACAAGTGAGATGACAAGCAAGGCAACGGTGATACCTGCTTCTACCTAACCTTCTGTAGTCAGTTGTAGTTGTAAGATGTTCCGGCTAGCTGTTCAGGATACATTCACTGGTTTCGCTATCCACACCTTGAAGCATTCCACACTTCCACAGATTACTAAGTTTGTAAAATTTCCATATAGATTGAACATCACCCAGAATTGACTTCAGTTGTCGCGTTCCTATAGAATTTCCAGTCGGACCCTTTCGATCCGTATGCCGAACTCTATGGAGTTGTAATGGATTCGGTGGGAAGCTGAATGGATGATAGTCATTAAAGGTCATATGCATTTAAAAAAAACGTTTCATTCATTTTAAGTGACTGGATAATCATCCAGTACGCTGTAAAAATGTAATGAGACAGTATGGGTTGTTTTATACAAGGGTTGAGCTCTGCAAACCAGCTTACTCAATATTGATGACCAAGAGTGTTTTTTACCGACAGATATTGCTGTAATTTGGATGAACACACTAAGTTTTTCATGAAAGTAAGGAAAACGGTGCCATTATTGAACTTCTTTCTAGGTTATGGAGTATTAGTGTCATAGTCGCCCGACTAAATATCACATTAGATTGACAATTAAGTTACCTTGCGTTCTAACCAACTTACTAGTGAGTATTATGCCAAAATTATTGCGTTGGAAAAGAACTGACTGAGAAAGCGAGGATTTGAGTCAGCGATAAGGTCAATATGCTCTGACAGGACACGTAGTCCATCAACGAAGTCATAGAACTCAATAAAAACCACAGAAATTCATCACTCAGATTTTGTTGTGTCCATTTCGGTGTCACCAAACCCAATAAATGATTCAGGAAGTGAGCCGCTCCAGAGGTAGGTCAGGGACGGTGAACGACGGGATCGGTCAAAACAGTTGTACAGGAGTAGAATTGAACTACTACTTTGTGATGAGCGAATCGCAGCGTACCACCGTTGAAGGAATCACACATCTTTTCTAGAGTTTGTTTGACCTACGCAACAGAGCGAAATTATGTCCGTACCTGAACTGTAAACAACCAACCTTAAAAGGGTCGGTGGTCAATGTCCTAAGCATTAGTTAGCGACCCGGATTTATTAGGTGAAAAAAAAGTGGCTACTATTCCTGAAGGTTTCGTCAGCAGTAAAATCGCCCGTGTAGCGACAGAAATGATGATGCTCTTCGACTATCAAGTCCAGTACAGCAGTCAAGTATAACCTTCCGAACTCTAATCCTTGTAACATCTAGACCAACAAGAACGAGTGAAACCTTGAATCTACTTTCCTCCTTTACTCACAGAATTACATGCGGAATTTGATGGAATTGGATGAATATTTCACAAAAATGAACCACTTCCCTATAATTCGGAGGCCCTCGGCAAACGTCTCTCGGATTGTTCGCCCCAGTCCTAACGTGTGTCAACTGCCTCAGAGTTCATCCATCCAAAAATGACCAGCATGTCTGAACTGAAGTTATTCATCAGAATGAGATCATGTCATGTGTAACTTTTTCCAACAACATTTTGTGACAGAACAATGTAAAAAAAATCAATGATTATTTAGTAAAGGTACGATGGTGTGATGTTTGGCTACTTGAACCCACAAATTAAAAATTATGCCTTGGTTCTTGAAACTCATATCGTACACAGCCTCGACTGCGCTAACGCATTGGCGGACAGCTTCGCAATCCGTCGGATACTTTCCCAAATAAGTTTAACAAGTTGGACTGATGTGGGAGAATTCCCACGCCAACCCACAATTAAAAACTCACTGGGGGAAGGAGCATACTGCACGCTTTACACAGTCTAAATATTTGTCACAAGACCGAAAAAAATAAGACATGAATGTCAAATGAACGCTACCGTCTAACGGGGAACGTTCCTAGATTTGTAAGCACTTGGTGAATCAAAGTAGGTTAACTGACACAACTCACTAAAGTTAATGATTTCTGTGATTTCAACTTGGATCAGAATCCTAATCGAGGAATCACCGACTGGAGCTAACAGGACAATTACTCTGTCTACTCTCCAGGCGATCGAGCAATCAGAGCATTACTCACAAGTGAATGTGGCTGAACATTCACAAATGGTGAGTCAGTCCTGCCCAATGTGAGGTCAGTGGTGGAGTGGTCAATACGGTTGTCTCATGAAAGTGTGATCAGATTTCCAGTTCTGGCCGTGACGAGCTCTGACAAGAGCGAAACTTCAGTCTAGTGCTTCTTTCTAAAAGGGACCGACTGGAAATTCTATGAGAATGTGAGAGCTGCGATCAATTTATATGGACAACTCATATGATTTGCATAGACGGGGACCATTACTAGCTTCACCCGGGGGTCAACATGCTGAGACAACATTCCACGTTTAGGGCAAACAAACGCAACCAAGATTTGGTCTAGATCCAACAAATATTCTTCGATTTTTAAAAGACAGTTTTCAACGCAAAGCATGACTGCCATTCAACTATGTGCATAGATCGGAGGCCGTTCCAACCTTTAAGAAATAGATGTTTCTTATTTTTACACTGTAAAATGTTTCCAGTCATTTGATACGTAAGTTCACATGGAGACCAAATAGTGTAACACTACCCGAACCCAGACAGCAAGAATGGTAGCAACCGTGGCTGGAAAATACGACCCCATGATTGATAACCGGTATAAATATCACTGAGTCATCTCGAACCTCTCGACTGTTTAGGAGAAAATACTCAGTCGCCATGGAAATCCAATGGAGTTGCTTAAAAAAGGCGTTTTATCGAACAATACCAACAGTCACGCTTGGTTGAGGGTTTACTGCATGTCTGTTTATGCTTCTCTGTTCGAAAGATGACTTACCCCTACCCTACCCCCCATGCTCGTTTGCTCGCTATTATGTGAGTGCACGACAAGGTAGCTGTACGAAAGGACAAAAAAGAACAACAAATGGCCCATATAAGATCGATAGCAAGTGCAGCCGTCACTGTTTTGGTTGGAACGAACCATACTCTTAAAAAGGTCTTTAAAGTTCTGGTTAAACAACTTGGATCAGTACGGCAGTGCAGCCCCGCAAGTCAACGCAAGTACAATTCGATTGCATAATCCAATGATATACACACAAGAGGAGCACGTTCGTGTCCTTACCTCTTCGGCTATCTTGGACTCCCATCGACCAGACACAGGCGGCGTAAGGTAACTGTGGCCCACTCGAGTAAAAACAAGTTATATGACCAGACTATGCAGACAACCAACGATATTTCAACCTACAGTTACAGGTATACATCAGTGCGATAAACACAGTTCAGATGAATGAACGGAAGTCTACAATACGAGCACGGAGCTTAGCAACCTAACAGCAGGACAGTATAGTTATCGGAAAACCTTTGTCTGTACATCATGCACTACGTCTGGTCCACATGGTGCACCCATCGATTGAAAGGATTATGTAACAATTAATCAACAGCTAGCGTGTATATATTGGGAAATCACGATCGATGAGTAGCTAGATTAAGATAGTCGGTGTGTAGCAGGTGTGACAGCACGCGCGCTACCGACCTATCAAGTGAACCTGTTCATATTCCTCCTCAGATAAAATCTAATTTCTGACCCGATTAGAGTGAAACGAAATAAACCATGTCATCGAGATAATAGTTGTATGGTAGCAAACAGTCACACATAAACTGGATGTTGTTTAACTTTGGAGAATGAAGTAACCCAGATTTGAACCGCGTAATGTTGTCACGATCTTAATTGGATGCACTCCGAAACACAGTTGGCCAGAGTTCTCGATGTGCTGTGTACGTAGAAACGATTCACTATAGGAGTCTGCCTATGTGCTAGGCATGTGATTTTGTACGATATTGATTGGATCAGTGATTCAGATGGATGAATGGCACCCCGATTAAAACGTAAACCGCCGTATGCATAAACTGTGATCGTCGAAGCGCGATAATTCGCTTTTAAATTTAAAGTTTGAAACACTGGTCCCCACCGGTAAATTTGAAAAATGTCGACAGTAGCACATAGGATTTCTTGCGCGGTGACATATCGTTCGTATCTCATCGGTTATTTTTGCGAACTCAACATATACATTGCGTGACGGGGGAGCAAGCAACTAGGTGAAATTGACCTGGTCATGTCTGAAATCGTCAATCAGGTGACCAAAACGGAAGCAGCGGGATGCAACTGGAGCGTCCTCATTAGAAAGAAACGTGAATTTGATGCTGTGGTTGAATAATAGGCGTCCAGAAAGAGATGGTTAAAAATCCATACAGATCGAACGGAAGGAGTAAGATATGGTAGGGAAATCTACACAGACCGAATAGGAGTTAAAATAATGCATATCGATTCGCACTGATTAAAAAGATAACGCAGTGTAGAATAAGAAAGCACAGGGGTGATCTATCAGTTGTTAGATTTGGGGGGAAAGTACATAGGTCTAATAATTCATGTTTGGAAGGAATACGAGAGCAAAATGGAATCAGAGTACCGATTTCATTTTTACAAACACAGCGAAAGGCTATTCAACAACTTTTTCTGGGTGCACAGAGTGAGATTCAATCGATGTATTGAGATAGCTTCCGCAATAAGAAGAACCTGCTTTAGTTGGGGTCTAAAGAACACTTTGAAGGCAGTTCTAGAGTCCACTGAGTGCCCTGTCTATAGGTGTTTTTTAATGTCCCTGAAGGTACAACCGACCCCGAATTTAAAAGCCGTCGCAGCATGTCTTCGCTAACGGGTGTGCGGAGGCCCCACCTAGTTCCGCCGACGTATCTGCTTCCACAGATACAATCAAACGTGTACACCAAACAGTACTGGCCGAAAATGGGCACCATGTTAAATAAACCCTGTAGAATAACCACTTCTTACCAGTCTTGAGCAGTAACTTCAGTTCATTCCCCAACTCATCCTCCGTCACAATGCGTTGAACTCTGTGAAACGAAGTCCCAACGAGGCCATGTTTCTGTGTACCTGGTGGGAAGCTTTTAAAGTGCAGATATTGTCACGTCCACGTGGACTTGCGATACACACGGCTGAAGAGTGACCCATATTAGTGTCTTCAGTAAAACGTGTAGAAATGATATTCCTCAGTTTTGTTCAAATTCAAGGTGAAATTTAGCTTGCTATATGAATTGTTTAAGAGCTGGTGAAAAGTTGCTGCTTGTCAATGGTCAATAAGTGTAGCGAAAATAACGTGTACGTATCGCTTATAAAACAAAGTGTTCCGAATTTCACTAAACACTGAATGTTCTAAGTGACCCACAAGAATCAGTTAACACAGATTCTAATGGACTCCACATTGCGACCCCATCTATTTGTCTACAGAAAGTGTCGTTGAACACGAACTGAATATCAGATGTACACATCTTCAGCATCCCCGAAAGCTCATCGATAGGAATGCCAGATGTCTACTTATTCTCACCAGCGTAATCATAAACGATATTAATAATCTCAAGCGGAACATATGTGGCCAGTGACTCAGTATCCAGGGCGGCATTACCTGGTGTTTGGCGTAGATGTTAGCAATCCGGTAAACCAATTCAAACGCCTCCTTCAGACTGTGCACGGCCAATTTGGATCTGACGGGTTCATCCAAACCGGCCAGCCACTGAGCAAATTGATGGTATGAGAAGCCAGTCATGAATAACATTGACCGTACGGGAACTCCAGGTTTGTGCGTTTTAAGAAGTCCATACATTCTTGGCGTCACACTGCCTTCGAATGACAGCTTTTCGAGATTAGTTTGGTCGATTAATCCGTTCTGATGTAGGTATTTAAGCGCTCGGTTGATCTGATGTTCAGCTTTCTGCACCGCATCTATGATCTTCGCCGATAACGAACTTTGACCTATCTGACAGAATAGACCGTTCCTTGTTGATACGGTCTGCACGATTTAACAGAACCGCCCCAGACCCCTTATCCAGTGGTAAAATAATCAGTTCTGTATTTTCGCGAAGTTCTTTGAGTTGACGAAAATGTCGTTTACAAGAATCAAGTCCCAGAGAAGCTCTCGAGTTAACCCTAAAGTCCGCCGAGTCACACTCTGGGGAACCCCGGTGACCATAAGCAAACGGGAAACAACACGGCTTGTATCTATAGCGCAACCCTACACCTCTCTCGAAAGAAAGTTCAGAAGAATACAAACCGTTCCCTCTGCATTCCACAAACAACTTTCTCAGGCCTACCCGGTTCCCATGAGTAGCTTTTGCCAGATCATTTTGAACTACCAGCTATTGGCGCTTCGGAAGGCTGGCTCTGTATAATCTTCGAGGTTTAAACGCCGAGTTGGCTAGTAGTTGGACAGTGCTCATTGAACTACTTTATGTAAATAACTAGCAGATTAAGAAGTGTGTAACGAAACAATGAACTGCAACTGACGTCAAGTGCTAACTGACGCTGAATATCAACACAGCGCACGGCATGATGCGCCGTCGTCAATTCAAAGTGCACGCACGGATCCACAGATAGGCTTCTCCACTCCCATTAAATAGCTGTCCCTAAAAGGATGGCTCGCAATTATTTCTGGCTGTGATGAACATCTCCACCATGTTTTTCAGGTTTCTCACCATATCTTCATTGTGAGCCCAGAGTGCTGCGTTGGATGAACTGTTGGGACAACCTCGTAGCGATTCAGGAGGGCACAACCTTCTTAAGCAACTCAGCGATGTGGTATTTTTTGCATGCATGTAAGTTTACCTGGTCGTTCGTTTTCGGAGACCTTGAACAAAATTCGATCCTACCATATCCACATACACAGCGGAATGTGTACTTTTCTAGGCCACGTTTTCTCCCGATGTCATATTGTCTAATGTTATCTGCAATCTTAGCAATGTCACTCAGATGATACGACCGAGAATGACTTTCTGAGAAATCAAGTAGGTTTCTCGAAAAATTACGCCGTGGTGAATTTTCTGTGTATCGTCGTTGATTTCAGGGTGAGTTAAAACCAAATAACCTTTCCAATCCAGTTCAGTTTGTTGTTCTGCAAACCACGGAAGTTTGATTCATCTCCTGCTGAGATCGCATGTTGAGCTTAAAAACAAACTTCATAGCACTCCGTATCCATTGTCCAGACTCAGCGTTCCCGTACGGGTTCCCTAAACGATACAACTAATCACAAGCGGGTTCAGTGAGACTGTGCGCCTTAGTATGGCATCGAATGGCACAGTAAATGTTGTTTACTTGTGTATGTGTCACTCAAACATAAGCAACTGACAAACACTCCAGCCTCATGTATTCAACTTCTTCCCATCCTAACCCACAGTCGAAAAGCATTCAATACACATACGGTGGGGACTGCTGTGAATCGACTTAATCTACTTGAAAGTGACCTGCCCGAACGCTTTCTTTTCCACACGCTGTCTTCAATATCAAAAAGTGTGTCATTCATCGCGTCACCTTGGTATGTAAACGTTCCAGTACTTTGGGAAGCCAATGTCTTCATTTGATTGCTTTAAACACAACTAGCACTTCCCACGTCACTATACCATTTTGCATGTGTGAGCGTAACAAAAAAACACTGAGGTAGAAACACAGTTAACTTATCGGACCCTCAGGCGCACACGATTGACGTGGCGGGAGAAAAGGTGTCAACATCATCATGGGATAGTAGTTCACACCGATGTCTAACTGCCACGCAACCGCGAAAAAATCAGGCTCGCATTGGGAAACAAAGGGAGGGGAAAAGATCACATTAGTCAGAAAACACCCACATCTAAACTCGGACACTCAACACAAAGGTGCCTACACTTTGGAAACGAATAATCCGGCTGTGGGTAGAACCAAGGTGTAATCAAGAAATTTGTCACACACGACGGATTACTGCTTAGGGTCAAGTAGGGTTTCATGTTTTATACCGCACCGCTCTTGCTGCTGTGTAACATACGAGGTCACATGTTGAATACTGTCGGCTGGCGAAGTTTACACCAAAGCAGTCACTGTGACCGAGGCTAGAACCTACGACGGTACGATTGTTAAACGAGTGCTAATACCACTGAGCTACCGTACAGCTCCACACCGAACCATATTAGAGGTCTATGATTTATGGCCAGATATTACAGAAGAGTGGTTGCTCAAAAACGAACAACTATGATTGAAATGTTCACCCACAACGCCAAAAGAAGTGAGTAACACCGTTAGTGACTAATTGACAGGTTCAAACGGGCAAGACACGTTATGGCGGGCGTCTGTGGATGCTTATTGAAAACGACGAACAGACTGAACGGAAGTAAACTGGTCGAGTTCCGAGGGTCAAGCGTGCATTAAGTTGCTCGAACAGAACAGGAGCATTTGAGGGCACGAGCTTCACATTTTGACATCTTGATTTAATGCCGTGGTGTTAGGAGTTCGTACGAAGCCTTTTTGAAACGCTGTCAACACAAATCATTCGGACTTATAGTAACGCTTGCAATGAAGTAGTGACGTTAGACACGCTGTCAGCAGTGGTATTTTGGACGACTGAGTTCGATCAGACAGTATAAGTACAGACAAAGCAACACGTGGCACATCACGGAGCTTTTTTGAACAGCAGTAACACAAGAGCCAATGCAAACAGATTAACTTCGGAAATAATAACACGGGAGCTGATCTAGATGCAGGTGAGCATGTGTAGTGCGACTGCGGAAGATCGGAGTTGTAATATGTACACGGCCAACAGGAGGAAAATCAGGATAGGTCGATCAGATCTTTTTCACAAGCTGGGAAGACCGAATTCAACAGATGAGTTCGGGCAAAGGCGTGTAGCTGTTCCCACGGTTGACATAGCAGCCACCGCAAGTGGTGGGTAGGCGACTGAGGAACGGTACTTTTTGCTACCGAATCCAATCCATGCCCAATAACGGTCGGTGAGAGACCAGCGTTTGATGGTGGTGCCGTGGCCTGCTGTCCGGAAACGCCCGGGCCGGCTGATGTTCGGTTGAATGGATTGCTACGTTTTATATCTCGACGATCGATGGCTACAGCCTGTTGCAAATTGACAGCATCTGGAGAGCCCAGGCTTATCGAATTCCGAACTGCTGTGACTGCATTCAGTTGGTCGTCTAAATCTTCCAGAGTTAAAGTGAAGAAATCGATTCCCGAGCGACTGAGTACACGCATCCATTGCTGAAGGGGATAGGAATTAATAAAAGATATTTTGACTATCTTATAGCTCTAGACAAAAAAGAAAGAGTTGGACATTTTGAAGTAGACATGATCTGAACCGCTTAGTGTTTAGAGTATCACAGTCAAACAACCACATTCAGTGAGCACTATAACTGAAATTAATCGTAGTGAAGGCTTTAGAGTGAAAGGTTATTGTGGAATACTTACATAACCAATGGGAACAACGGAAGTATGTTATCGATACGCTATTTCACTAGTCCTTACAGCGGGAAGCATCTCAGTGTGTAATCTCCTCATAACGCTCAATACTGTAATGGTCCCCATTAAGTTTGCCACCGCCGTGAGTTAAGCTGTATCGCTGTGAACTACGTGAAACAACAGGGTTACAGTTGTAACTTGGCATAGTTTGATGAGATAGTAGGCACGCCAGCAAGACAGCCAGCTTCATCGTGATTGACACCGATTCGCCTAGTTAGCTGATCTGTGTTCATAGATAACAGAAATATCCGCGTCATGGGACATCTACAGCCAGAAGCGATCTGGAAGAAGAGCCCTCCAGCTCGGTAGACGAACATAACCCACCGTTCTTAACTACCTACTAATTCCTCGTTTCTCTTTGCTATACCACCGGTCGACCACCACGTGTCTAATCTACACGGTAGTAGACTGGAGTAAGAAACCACGAGGCATTTAATTCGTTCCCGGACTGCTTAAGTCAAATGTGGTCCACGAGACCTCTGCGCTCCAGAATAGTGAGGAACTGATCAACTAATAAGTACCTTGACATAATGCAGTCAAAAGACCTATGGAGAGCGACCGTTGCACTGCTAGCAGTGTCATTATTTGTGTCGACAAATTAGTTGTTAGGCCCCCTCGCTACTTTGTCTGTCAGCCGCACGTTGGGTAACACTCTGACAGATGAACTCGATGACTGAAGCAATCAACAGTTACTCGAACAGTGAGTGTGCCAAAAAGTTGTGAAGATGAGGTGAATATACCAGAAGGTCTGGAAACGCACCGGTTGCCAATTAAGCACTATGAAACAACCAGTTAATAAAAATGATTAAAACAACGAACAAAGCAACGATATCGAAAGAAAGAAAAAACTTCTTCGGTTTTGCACTGTTCCTGGTTTTAAACTGTCTTGATAGGTCTGCAGTCTTGCAAAATAAACAGCACCTTTGGATGTAATGCACCTTTTAAACACGCACTGAGTAAATATGGTCGAGAATCATGTATGAGGAACACCAAAGTTATAACAGGTAAACCCACCGTATAGCCACGTGTGTTACAGTAACAACCACGTGAAACACTTGGCAACAGCATATCCACAAATTCTGTCACGTGATACCAGTTGTTCAGGGTTTATTATGAGCAAGTACACGGAAGGCTGGTTCGACTAACATGAGAAAAACAATGGAACACATGCGTGATTTACGGAAGCAAGGGCTGGATTCTCAAAACACACAGTCCAGGTGAATGCATACACCGGATTTTCAATGGCGTTCAGCTTGCAGCATGGACCAAAAGTATAAGGTAGGAATATTGAAAAGTCACCAGAAAAGAGACCAACTTCGAACACAGAGCGCCTAATTATTCTCCAAAATGTCTGCTGCTGAAGTGAATCGACCAATGCCAATAATAACTGCCGTCGTATAAAGGTGGTCCGGTTCATCATCATCATCATAACAGCCATGAGCCTGGCTAAAGGTAATGTGGCTCGGGCCACCCCTCACCTCAACAGTGACATGGAATATCCTAGAAGGAAACGTT
Source organism: Paragonimus westermani (assembly GCA_008508345.1). Classification (NCBI taxonomy): domain Eukaryota; kingdom Metazoa; phylum Platyhelminthes; class Trematoda; order Plagiorchiida; family Troglotrematidae; genus Paragonimus; species Paragonimus westermani. Next base: position 53,878 of record QNGE01000361.1, on the reverse strand, counting down.
ACTAAGGTCAACAAATATTAAAGACTAGGCGGAAGAACTAGAAATGGTATGGATACAGGTACGCCATTGACTGCGACACACCGCCATCTTGGATAACGTATCTAACCAGCGGTTTGAGTGATCATAAGGACCCTGTCCAGGCAGGCGATGCTTGCCCACTTTGCTCAATGGAGTGGTCAAGGTCTTCATATTTCGTGACCACGTTGTTGCTTGACCACCACGCGGTTTCACCCAACTGTCGGTGGCCTC
>QNGE01000361.1:9741-26864 GCA_008508345.1 Paragonimus westermani | reverse complement strand
GTCTGCCTGGCTTTTCATAGTCCAATGAGAACTTTGCTTTTAATCCCTATCTTCTTTAGGTTGTACTAACCTGCACTCCTATACTGCAACGCTTCTTGTATTACACTTCAGAAACCTTTCTTCCTAGTTTATACCTCGTCATTGCAGCCTCTCCCTGGTTAGTTTCCGAGAGATAAGAGTTTCCTTTCCTTATTAGCCAATCAAGTGGCTGACCAGCATTGGCCGGCTGGACAGAAATGCCCACTGGCACACATCCCGGTCTTAATCCTTCGGGTTTACACTGGATATGTGGTGTGTTGGTGGAACTGCAATTGGTGCAGCGCAAGTCAATTGCAGCTATGGATAAGCTCAGGCGTCCTTTGGCTCCGGTCACTGTGACGGGCTAATCCGAATCGGATACCGCCAATCGTACATCCTATGCAAAGCCAGAACTTTCACCTCGTATCTGATTGGCCACTTATACTAGCATGATAAATCGCAACTATGATTAGTTTACTTCTAACTCGTTCGCTTATTCAATATCGTTTGTGCACACTTGCTGGGCAGATCGGATTCATGCTAGTTCTCACTCGTTACCCGTGCCCTACGTTCTGATTGACGATACAACACATACTTCCATGAGGTGGAAGGATGAAACGATGGTTCATTTGGACGATCGTAAGGAGAAACCACAGTTAATAATAATAATAATAAACGCACATGTGAGAAGCACGCTGGGTTATTCTTGATCACTTCAGATATTTGCGAACCATACAAAAAGGAGTAAGTGGACAGTAGCTCAAACCTTTAACCTGCCGTCAACAAGGACGTGGTCAGAAGGCAAAAGGCTGTAGTTTATTAAACTTTGCTGCACGCGACAGAGAAGAAGATAGTTCACTCAGTCCACAGATTTAGTCTCAGAAAATGGGATGCTACACTAATATACCTTTTACAAGGTTGTGGGATTGGTAATTTCTTAAATAGTTCAAGGTCACTCCTGGAAGAATGCCCAAATGCATCTTTGGAGTGGTTCTCCATTAGGGGATAACATTGGCGTTCGAAAAATGTCAAGTTAGGTCGGCTTCAGTCAGTTTCAGTAACTGGAGGGGTCACCCATGAGTGCATCATTAGTGTTACAAGAGATTCGCCCGAACTTTTGCGAATTCCATCTATTATAATGTTCGAAAAGTTACAGTATATAAATCAAATGCCGCATTATGGATTGCTTAGAAAAGTCGCTCGGTTAACTCACATGAAGCGCTTGTCGCCAGCTTGGCTTGACACACCCTTCGAGCCGGCAACAATGTCACCCTACATGGTCCACAATGAAGACAATGTTGAGCGGGCCGCCTGAAAGGTGCGCGTTGAGCTGCTGTGAGTTAGTGCGAAAAATAAATTTTTCCCAAAGAAAAACGCTTTGTGGGTGATCACCTGGTTGTGCGCAAATTTGTGCAAACTGACCCCATCAAAATTTAGGCCCTCGAACGCCCATGAGCCGCCTTTAATGATTGTTCACTGTGGACACTCGGAGGTCGCTCGAAGATCAGCTGACCATTTCCTTGTGTTGCTTGGGCTGCCTTGGCACTCAAGACATGCTCTGGCAAATTCCCTGATCTTGTAGACCCAAACTGATATGTGCCTGAGCTCAAGTCTGCCCTGCTGATTGTTTAGCTTCAGTGAGTGCCCCCAAAGTAAGCTAGAATCCGCAGCAGTAAACAGGGACGTGTACATCTGATTCGAGACCCTCAGAATCGTATAAGCCAGTGTTACACTCCTTTTATTTTTTACCACGTCCTTTTTGGTAGCAGGTTCCACGTTCGTGTTACCGTTCAACTACTCGTTTTGTATCGCTTGTAGTTATCTGCATTGATCGCTCATACCCCAGCGTGCCTCTCATATATGCGTTGAGAAATATTATTATTAGGTCGCCTCTTTTTCTACGGTTTCTGTGAATAGGACATTCAGTTCTTAAAGCCGCCTGGCTTAAGATCTTGCACTTGACCCACGAACTGCTTTCGTCGAACGCCCATGAACAGTCCCTGAAATAAGCATGTCTCAGTGTAACTGATGGAGCTACCAGAAGCCACTTGTTCGAGTTAAATACCAATGAAACTACTGTAAAAGAATTCGAGGTATGATTGTTCGACTTTACATATGAAGGCTTCGGAATAGCTAGTGCGCGATAATCTATATTAGCGTTTGCTGGAGTTTTGAGAGGACCCGATATGAAAATGCTAACCTCTATACCTGTGACTGTGAATCCCAGCGGTACTTCATCGAGGGATTAACTGAAGCCGTGATTAGGTTTGGTGTGTATGATTCGCGCTTGCTAATATTGAACTTGATGGTGTTCATGTCGGACGACAGGAAAATGTCCTGGTCTCAGCGTGTAAAGAGCCCTTACCACAACCATCACGGAGAATTCGACGAGTTTTAATATCATTTACAGGCAACATTATGCGAGACGATACCCTAGATGAAAGTTTATCAATGATGGCAAAAAGTAATGGCCACAAGATTTAGCTCTGTGGGACTCTGTCTGGGTCGAGTCTGGCAGGCAATAGGGCGAACCCACCCACACATGATGGGAGTGGTTTGAAAGGTAATATTTGATACAGCGGAAAAGATTACTCTGGACGCCGCAACGATGCAGCTTGCCTAACAGAACGGAATGACTCACGATTCGAGAAGCCTCAACACAATCAAGGTAAATGGTGTCAACCTTCCTTACTTTATAAGCGTCGATCCACTGATAGGCATCCTGCAACGAATTCGCAGTTCACGAACGGCTACAGAGGGAACCGTCTTGCTCGCTGCAGAAGAAAGCGTGTAATGACTGTTATTTGGATGGGCAGCCATGAAATAAAGCCCAGTGGATCTCAGACACAGAGGAAGAAGGCGACGGGACCATGGTTTCAAGACTGCTGGTGCTGCACATACTTGAATACGGGAACAGTATCCATTAAGTTGCATTTTCCGGGTACCTCCGGACAATAAATTTGTGAACAAGATGCTTACTGAGACAGCAAACTTTGCACCCCCCCTATTAGGAAGGACTACAGAGATTATACAGTCTGCCCTGAGAAATGTGGGCTCAATATCTCAAAATTTCTTCAGTACAGTATATGTTGTGGCATCTACCGTGGAAATTCCACCAAAGTTCTCGACATTTCCGCGACGCGTCGTTTCTGAGCACGTTCATTCAGAAGTCAGCTAAGACTTCAGGAGCTCTAATTTCTAAGGTGTTTGGCCCCTGCAGATGAGTTAGCTGGGACACGAAATTTGGTTTTACGGTCCTTTGGGTCTAATCTAAATACGCTTTTTGTGTCACTAACGAAGAGCTAACTTGAGCGCCGATCCTTTCTGACCTGTTGGGTTCATTGGTTTGAAGTCATGTATACAGGCCATGATGATCTGAATACCTGGATATTCTGCACCAGGCCCACGCTAGAAGACAGCAATCGCAGCTGAGGTTATCGGCTTGTCGTGAAGTACAGTGGTGCTGGAAAATTTATGGCCTCGCAAGTAGTGTTAGTGAGGTAGCTCCATATTTCATCAAGAGACCATGGTAGGCCGAGTCGATTCTATGAGGCGTTGGCGAATTACGCGTTAAGCGCATTGGTAGATCAGTTAAAAACATTCTGGCATGTTTTTTCTTCCGTTTAGTACGGTGCTGAGAGATGAATCCGTTGAGGCATGTGTGAGTTGCTTTAAAAAGTCAATCCTAAATTTCTCTTCATTTGCCCTCTTGTGTGCAGCAAGAGATCATAATGAATTTCGTAACATAACTACATATAAAATCTTTGTCCTCTTCTGCAGGGCCACCATCGCTTTTCTGTTCAAACTTCCTTCTCGATGGTGTTTGGCACATCCTCACCCTAATCTGCACCCCATTGTTTTAAGGAGCTCACTTACCGTTGACTGGTGGCTATTCCGGGGCGCCTCTCCATTTTGAACGCCTTTGCTGAATGATTTGCTTATCCGGTTGATTCACGTGTACGGTGAGACAGCGCCTCAACCGTAATTTTACTAAATTGTGCCGTATAAGTTCCAATTCTTTTGAAAGCACTTCCTAATTCTTTTGAACCTCAAAGATAGTCACGTTAGCCAGATCGCCTGACTAGGCGCTCTTGAAACCGTAAAGTGGACTTTACTGGGTAACTCCCCTAAATCGTCAGGAGCGGTTTACTACGTACCTTCTGTAACTCTTCGAAAGATTCTTTTGGGCGCTTTTACTTCGGCAGTAGGCACTGCCTTAAGGAAGAAGTCGAAGTTCAACACGGCGTGATCTCTTGAGTTTGGCAAGGAGTTTGACAATAAGTTTTCTACCATAAATTCATCACTAATGAAGAAATAATCTAAAGGGGAAGAAGCATGGCCCTCACGCCCTTCTAAATAATAAATGGGGTAATTGTGTCAAGATTGGGAGTCAATTAGTGGCGGATAAAAGTCGACTACTGTTAAAATATGTGAGCATCCTAGGGAGGGGCTACAGCCGAATTGGGGTAGGATTACCCCGTCACGTTCAAGGCAACGGCAGGAGGGCCAACAACTTACGTCAGCTAACAATCTGTCGGAGTTGAACAATGCAATGGGGCACCAGATAGATTCTGCAGCGGCGGTGAACATGAGATGAGACAAATTATTCACCTATAGGGGGTTGCGGGCGTAAACAGCAAAGCCACCATCTCTACACATTGTCCAAATATTTCGGAAGAAAGCGTGTCAGTTATATCAAGCCTGAGATCGAAATAATTTTGCGCAAGCCACGATTCAGGAATCCAAACGAGAAGTCGTTAGCGAGGCAAACACATGAAGTTTGGACAGTTTGTTAGTCAGAATTTGGCTTTAATATAAACAAAGTTTACATGATTTGTTCTGAATTAGTGCACGTTGCCGAAGTAGAAAGTGGGCTGAAGTTCCTGGGGGACGCCGCACAGAGTAGTGGAGTTACCACTGACTCTGACCTAACGGGCTGCGATACGGCATTTTAAAATCGCAGATCTATTCGGAGAAACATTAAGCGAGCAGCCCAAGTCAGGTAGTCAAATCTTCTCATGCTGGTATTTAAAACGACCAAGATGGGAGATTATGCCTTCTAAGATTCGACGATGCTCGTGTTGAAAACGACGCAGTAGGCGTACAGTTTTTTCAAAGACGGTCAGTAAGTTTCAAAGTCCGTTTGGTCCGGTTAAGTTTCTGAGAGAAAGAGGCTATGACCAGAAGTTCTTCAGTTTTCTACACTATTGGGCCTCTAGTGGCGCATAGTGTTGCGACGTTAAGTGAGGAAAATTTTCACTTCCCTCATTAATCGTCATAGCCACCAGATGAAACGCTTAACAGTTCAAAGTGTCAGATCTAGAAAGTTTTTCACTTCTTCAGCAGGTTCATTGTTTTGGTTGGATATCTGAGAAGTTCCTAAAATGTAGACGAACCGCTTCGGCGGTTCGTAGAACAGGACGTGATTTCGGTTCCCCGTCGCCCGGCGCGCTATAGATGTACAGATATCCTCGATCAGGTAGACAACAATCCCACTCACGCGACTGCTATGGTGGTCACGGCGCTGGAGGCTGAGACTTTGTTTTGAGAGTCCGGTATCGTCAGTGCCTAAGAATAGCCACGTCCTCATGATACTGATTGCCTCGGACAAACAGTCCGTACGAAGGATTACGCAATTCCGGTAGGCGGTTACGCAGTCTTTGTGCTTTTCGCACAAACACTCTCGGGAGTTTTGTTCAGGCGAGCCGTTCTGGCTAAGTGATAGGGCACGCTTGATAACAAGGTCGATAGAATGTCCGACATCGAATTGTTCATTGTTTCCACCGTTATCTGCGGCTCTGAGTCGTTTTTGCCTAGGCTCAGCGTGTCACAGTCGCACAACCGCGGCACAACTGACCTTTCCAGTATCTGAAGTTCACAAGGTTTCTACGGCTGACGGCATTCGTTTCGGATTAGACAGCCATAGTGACGAAACCGAAGAACTCCTGGACTTGAACGCTAGAGTGGCTGGCACCGCACTACTTGTAGCTCCACCCACACCCTATATCCACTTCTTCAGGTAACACTTAACCAAGGCGGTTGTGTGCAGCCGGCCAGTGCTGGTAAACCAACTGATAGGTTATCATGGAATTGAGACCCACATCTCCCAAGAAACCGCAAAGGTAAGGTCTAAGCCGGAAAGAAAAATGACAAAGATATCAAGAAAGACCCAATCCCGTATTGGAGTATGTGTTATTGCACTCTGAATAGTTAGAAAAAACTGAAAAATCAACAAGAAATTCATCATTCAATGTGCCAACAAATCTGTTGGAGAGGAAATGTAGAAGTCCACAAGCCCTTCGGTCCTGAAAACAGGGCAGATGAGTTCGGAATGACAGTGGTCGTTGGCTGAGAGGAACAAGAACGATGGATGTGACTGATACGACCTACTGCAGCCAAATGTACCCGTTGTCTTTTTGATGAAGGTGTAAAACAAGTACATTGATGACCTGATGATCCAGGGCGGCCAACTCCTTTGTGATCATACATCACAATGCCATTCAGCCATGTCATTAAAACCTGACACCGATGGATCACTTGCGTACCGCACACTTTACTTTGTGGATCTGCATTGAACTTTCGGATGCCTGCCCGGATCATATTTCTCTAGACTGTCCGATTCAGTGATAACTCACCCCAACATCTGACACCAGTGTTACAACATGAAAGACCTACCTGAATAAAAATCTGGTATCCCCGCTTGTGCTCATAAGGGTTTCGCTCACCCGCTTTCAGTTATCCGTACAGCAGCTATGTTAGAATAGAGTTACTGCCCACTCGATGGACGTGGCCTAGCCAACGGGGCTGATTCAGCGTCAGCATAACTTCCATCCCATCCATGTTCCCTCAATACGTTACCCAAGTAAGTGGAATATATACGGCCACTAGACACCCAGGATGTGCTTCAGATACTGCAAGTGGAAACGGCTCAGATGGTGAACGTCCCGTTAATACGACGTCCATGTTTCACTGCCATACGGCAGTGCAAGCGACACCATTGAGCGACAGACACTCAGTGTGGCGGACATCTTTTGGCTGTGGTTCTTCCAGACACTTGTTTCAGGACACGCGGAGGCAGCACTAGCCCTCGTCACGCAAGATCGCAACTCGTGGTCCACGGACAGATCCATGGACAAGTTGCTGCCCAAGTAGCAGAAGTCTGCGCAGCTGCCAAAACATCCCTGTTGATGCGAATTTCACATGCACATATATGAACAGCAACTCTACCCGCAAAAGACCAAAAGAAGGAGAATGTCTTACCTAGGCTGATATCCGGTTCACACTTAGACGTCGCTGTCGCGAAAATCGTGGCCAGTCACTGTGGTTTTCCTCTTTATGCGCGAACAGTGCGCTGTCATATGCGAAAAGAAGCATGCGCATTGTTGAGGTATATACCCGAGTTGGACCGCTGGCACGTCGAATATTCAATAGGCGTCCATTTGTCCTGTACTTAGCATCAGCGTCACCTCGACAAAACCCTAAACAGTAACTGTTAGCATGGCAGTCAAATATGAACTAAATAGGGTTGGGGCTAGAAGACGGTCTTGCGTCATGCTAGTGACAATGTGGAAATCATAACAGGTCGTTCAACACGACTGTACCTTCGCCACCATACCCATGCGGAATATTCCGATGAAACCGACGGACATACTTGGTCATCCAAACATACCAAAACGCCTTTTGCAATGCACCGTGGATCTCTGGATCAGACACTTCGACGAGGACCATTATAAAAGCGTACTGTTGCTGGCTGTATCCCCGACACTTCCCCTTCGTCCATCGACCAGCAAACACCAGGTCGATCGTACTGCGACTCGTCTGGAATCCACACTGTTTTTCAGAGACACTGGCTTATAAAACTTTCGCACTTAGTGGGATCACGAAAACTCTTACAAACACCTCGTCCGCGCAAATCAGCAGACTTACGCCTCGATTGCTGTCGACGCAAAGCTTGTTACCTTTACTTTGGCATTTTTTCCTACTCCCGATTGAAGAGGAACCTCTTGACAAAACGCGTTCAGACGCTAGTCCACCAGTTTCCAGTATTTCACCTGGCAGTCCATCCTCGCCTACACCATTCCCAAATGTCTAATTGCTCATTTTGCCTTGAATAATCTGGGGCAAAACCAGGTAGAGCTTTAAAGCCTCGTTGCAACAGACTGTTCATGATCAACCAGCAAGTGGCAGCGGGGCAGCTTAGTAGGCCGTTAATATATTCTCATCAGACTTCCACGATGCCTTCCGGCTTGGTGTACGAACAGGTGGAGTTCACGTCAACCACTGTTTTGGTAGACTGGACGGATATGCCGGAGTTCATTTTGCGCGACTTGCAGAACTGTTGGCACTTTCGGCGATCAGCGTAACCTTGCATACGTTCATGATGTTCTTCCATTAGTCGTCCTGGATTTCGCAAACACCTTCGGCCAGTTGACTGCAGTTACTTCGGAGTATCTTTCTCTTGTCTTCAATGTCCGGGCTCATTGTGGGGGCGGCCCACTGCGTTCTCTCGTACCAAGTTGGACATGACTGCATTGCTGCCGCCGAATTATTCCGAAGGTTTCCTGCGTTCAACGCCAATCGTTTGGATGACTACTACCGTGATCTCTTCCTTTAATTGTTGCGACGTGCTTTAAAAAGTGGCGGGCAGAACAGCGTCCGTTAGATGGGCGGAAACGGTAAGTTATAAAGCAGACCTCGTCTCACAGTTCTCCACCTTTTGACATTATGCCGAAGATATACCATTAACAAGCGTGCAAACATGGATAAACAATTTGGTCGTAACCGGCCTACGATTGGTAGTGCGTTCATTGCCGAACATCGCTCGAGTGATACGTATTCCACGAATGTGGCGCCGTTACACAATCAGGGGTGAGTGAGTCCACGCCATGATTCCGTTTGCATCCATCTAGAACTCTGTACTTGTGATAGAAAGATTGTGAGTAGTGCGCATGTGGGGAGGGTGATCACGGTTCTTTGTGGCTGGACCAATGCCGTGTGGTCAAAGGAATCTTGGCCAGGCTAAAGAGTCGCACCCAATTCGAGCGTTCAAGCTACTAGAAAAAATAGTCGATCACTCACCGATGCCGATCGGATTGTGACGGACAGCTTATCATGGAACTGGTCCTCCGTATCATCAGCGTGACACTAAAATGTGATACAGTCACCTCGGCCAAGTCGCAGGCATGTCAACGGGGTTAGAGGACTGATAGCGTGCGGTTTACCTATCGTCAAATCATTTGTGAGGTCGGTGAATGCAGAACAGATACCATGCCCCCGATCACCGTCTTCTAGGTGACCCATTCATTGGAAGGTCTACCCATTACCTGCTGCTTGGAGCTTGCCTTGGTCTGCAAGCCTTGTATTACCCGAGGCTGCAACATCGATGCCGTAGCGGCTCATTTCTGCGGCGATCATTGCAGCACGGTGTTCTGGCTGTCTGGTGGTGATGAATCATTCCAGCAACGTGTGCACATCCCGTATCACAACGAGAAGCGTATTGCGTACCCGGGCATGTTTCATGTGCTAGTGAGACTCAAGTGAGCATTATCTACCATAGGATTCCTGTGAGTGGGATCATTAGGGGATATAAAAGAAGAGTTTGGCAGTGGCGTGCTTTTACCCACCCGTCCTGTTGCAAACAGCAGATAGGGAGACCCAGTTAATTTTGCGCGACGGCTGATGCAGTATGGTGTCTGGTTAACTTTGTATGATCAAAGTTGACGTGGGCTTTGGATACTACAGGACTTCTTGGGCCGAGATAGGACGCTTTTGGTTCAAAAGCGTGCACACAAAAGCTGCGAGTGACAAACAGGTAAACACAATGCAACAACATCTTCCACCAGAAACGATCAAATTTAATGGCTACGCAGAGGTTTAAGAGCCACCAACCCCGAAAGTCAACACACGCATATAACCAATGATGATATAGAAGCCAACAAACCACAACAATAAAATCAGGCCAGGCAAAAACAGATGTGCAGCCGAGTCAAAACACAACACTTCGCATCATCCACAACGAACGTAACTTCACTTTGTCAGGATGCTCCCTCCTGGACAAACTGACAGGGTTGAACTTGCATGGGCCGAAGTTCCACTCGGCCTAGCCCCCCAGATCAAAACATCAAGCAGGCTTGACCACCACACTGAGATGGTAGAGAATGTCAGGGAGGTCCTCATAAGATGTAAATCACAGACAAACATGCTTATAAGGCACACAACCGGGGACTGTCATGAAAGAGCAGAGTGGGGTTTCAGGAAGAAGAAATAATAAGAGTAAACAAAGTTTAAGGAATGTCGGGTAACAGTGAGAGCCGGAGGGCTTCCTTACCCTATATCTGTCGGTGCGCGGCTGGCAGACTGTACATCTTTCTTATCGAACAAGTTCATTACAGGTGTTGGGGATGACAGGTAATCGGAGGTTATATCTGGGCCTGATACTTGTCGAATGAATGTCAGACTTCGTCGGTGGATCCGGCCGTAACGCCTGCCTTTTTGTCGACCACATAATGGCAGTTGTTTTGTGGAATGAGGACGTCAGTTATAACGCCGGCCCTACTGAGCAAACTGACGTCGAAACTCCATACGTATTTCCGAGTACCACGTCATGATCATCATGGGACTAGCTACTTGTTGCCCAGATATCACGAAATACGACGACGCCATTCATTTTTGTTAAGTGTTGCAAACGTATTACTATCGCATGCAGTCCTTGTCAGAGAAAATTATATGCACATTATTCGTCATGGTGCACGTGATCATCCCACATTTTCCTGTTTGACGTGTGAGAGTGCGTTCTTTTTCTCACTACAAAATGCATCCGTTATGCGAGGTATACTTCCGCGACGACTGGACACAAAATACCTCGCAGTAACCGACCGATTTTCAAGAGTTTCGAATTTCGGACGTTTACGAGCAATCCAAGAAGCCCTGAACTGCAGCCTGCTCAATGGTTTGTCGGATTTTTGGGTTTCCTGTCCTTCCTCACCCAAGCCAGTTTACTTCAACATTTTTGACACTATTCACACCGATTAATAGCGAACCCCTTGGAAATGCATTTCGACTTGCCTCTCAGCGTGACCTCGAACCGATTGAAACAATAGCCCGTACGTAACCTTGTAAGAAGTAAATTAATGAAACATCCTATCTTTGAGACTGAATCCGTTAAACGAGCGAACCACCTTCTTTCCTGCTGCGTGCGTTGAAGTTTAGTTCACCACAATCATTATTCCTCTGATTACGCCATTCTTGCCGGCAGATTTCACGTTTGTCGTATTATATAATTATTTGTCGTTTTGTATCGTCTTCAACTATCTGCTCTGATCACGCACATGCGAACGTGTTTCCCATCCATGCGCTGAGATTTATAAAATATTATTGTTAAATAAAATTTTAACGTCCAGGTACTCGTACAGAGGGGGTGAATTCCGAACGCTAAGCCCACTTAAGTGACCTTCTAAACTCCAAGAGTGCCTTCTTCCGGCGTGCTTGGTTCACGTTCACCTCACGAACTTCACAGCAGCACCGAAGAAGGGAACGCAGATGAGCCATTAATCGCTTCCTGTTTGATTCGCTTGCAGCAGTCATAAGAGTTATCTCAGAAGCCACTAACATGATAGAACTGAAGATGGACATGCTTGAAGCAGTTTTTGGAAAGCGAATGCACAACCGGCGCATGAAATGAGATTAGTGACGATCAGTTGGCCTGCCTGTCAATGACTTCTTCCTGCCATGTTGCTCAGAGTTTCGAGTGAAGAAGAGTGCTGTTGCCAGGCGGGCAGAAAATCAGCAGAGCATGTTGTACGATTAGACCATTGTTTAAATGGTAGATGTGATATTTTCAAGTTCTGAAGGGGATAAACTTCGTAGTGTGATGTCTGCTTTCAGATTTTTGCCCAAAGCATCGGTTGGACGAATGCTTTCCTGCGTGGTTGTGTACTCATTGGGGCCAATTTGACGCTGCTTATCCAAGGTATGGTTCCTGAATATCTTCTGCAGTTTTATGGAGTCCATAGGTAGTAACACCAAGTTGAATGCCCTTATTGGTTTTACGGACAATTTCATTCAAAAATAGCTTAACAACGCACACAATCGATCGGGCATACATGTGGACAGAAAGCCACAACGCGATGATAGAAGTAGACATCCGTCAACGTCTCATATCGGAAGGCATTTTCACGTCTTGTAATGCCCCACTCTTCACACACGTATTGTGACCACATGCCCATATGCGTGCATGTCGTTTTGTAACATTGCGCGTTGCAAGTTGACGAAATTTAACATCTATTTTCTCTTACCTTTATTGTGCAGTTACTTGTTCGTGCCTACGAACCATTCCCGTAGCGTTTAAGCAGAAAACGCGCTGTAACTGTCCTTGTTGAATCGTTCCTTGAAATTCAGAATAATTCACTCGCTAACGTGTATTCAGCGATGTTAATAACGCTGACCGAGACGATCATGCTAAAGAGACTGCCTTTCAAGTCCGAAAAACCGATAGAAAAAGTCGTCAAAAGAATTGGAGTTTCTACGGTACTTTTGACGCAACACCAAAACTGTTTTCTCGCTTTATCCGTGAATTAACTGGAAGCGAGAATCATGTATTGGAAAGGCGTGCAAAATGGCACATCCAAAATTAGTCCGCAATTGGCCGTCCGTCAACAGAAAATATGTTCATTTGAACAATCGAATGGGGATGCCGGTGAGAGTCAATGAAACAATATCAAGAAAGAAATTTTCAACAGACAAACGATGGTGGTCATAAAAGGAAAAAGCAGACATTTTCTAAGTGCCTTCGTGATACGAACTCACCCTGATCGTTCATTACACACAGCAAAGTTAAATGAGGCCGACTTTTATTGACCAGCGATCGTGTGGTCTCTCTGTGTATCCCGGCTACAACCCTGCTTTATTGCCTGTCTGGTCCGTACGCACGCTTCTGCGAAAGTCTACGATAGGAGGCCTGATGTGAACTCAGTGCCACTGTCTTCAGCCATGTAACTAATTATGCACAGCGAATTTTTGCTCCTCTCCTAATTGTAACATACAGGCCAGCCAACTCTACTTTGAATGCCCGTTACTTCGCGGATCAACCTTCGGGCAACGTGGACGCACCAGGGGACAGCGTTTTTCCGAAGTCGGGGTTCGAACAGCAGTTCTGAAAAGAGAAACAATACGAAAAACATGAGCCGAAGGCCCAGTAAGCCATGCACACGACTTACACAAACGTAAGCTAAAACGGCACCGACAACACAGCAACACGCCTCGTCACACAACTCAAATTCAATTCGTGCGCGCTCGCTGGTTTCGGTTGCGCGTTAAGCTAACCACCAATCTATTCTTCCATTATTCAAGGTCGTTTAACGTGGACCTTTGCGTGAGTTGTTCAACGCACTCAAAGGTTCCATGAACTTCTCACTTGCCGTGCTTTTGAGTGCGCCAAGTTGGATGGGGTCCACTTCGCGCTTCTCTTTTTTCTTCTCTCGGCAGCTGCCGTTGGTCCAAGATTGGGCTAGAACTAAGTGTTCATCATATTTCCCAACATTGCTGGAAACATACGGTTTGTTTCCAAACCCTAACGCGTTCTTTTAGTTCGAGGTCTGATGAGACTACGTTTCGGCAGTTCATCAGGAAAAGCGTTTCAACTTGTTCGTGGACAAGGGTCGAGCGCATACTCACTTGTCCATTACAAACTTCAGGATCGGCCTTCTACAAACAAACCAAACATGCCTCAACAAATTCAACGTTCTCCATCATACTAAGCATAGGTAGGCACGTAATAAACGGGTTTTAACAATTTCAACAGTCTGTAACATCTAGGTAATCCATAGTCATGCATCTAATCGCCGGCGCTACCGTTCAATATGTATGATTAAACTATTCTAGATGGAATAACGTCTGCATATGCCATCACCAGTGTGGAGGAATTTTGTTGGCGTCGACGCTCAAAACATCAATTTCCGTGTAAAAAAATTATTTCCGCATATGTTCACTTGCCGCGGTTAACTACATTCGGCCATCATTCGTAGAGTTTGTGCAGTTTATTGCCTGCTCCACTCTATAGTGGCCCAGTCGAACCATTGCCGTCAACATCGTTTAGCAACTGGACGAGGTTGGGGCGGTTGCCTGAGAATCGCAGTAAGCTTCACAACCGCATTGTGCGCTCAGTCATGACTGCAAGGGTGAACCAGAAGTTCGTCAAGCACCGACCAGGACTAGACACTATGGGATTTTTGCGTTCAGGTGGTACGATGGATGGTTGACCAGAGTTTCCAACATAATAAGCGCAAGCCAGTTAATCCTGTCTTTCCTGGGCACTGTTGGCTAATTAATGAAAAAAACGAATCGCAAAGGATTTCACGATTACCGAGTATGAACACATCCATGGGACAACGAATGTCGGAAACCTGTAAAATCTGGCCGACCAACGGACCAGTAACTGAGCCGTGCTTTGTTAGCACTGAATAAAGGTCCAAAAATTGATTATCCCATGAATTACTGAGCTACTACATGATCTTCTTCATCTAGGCGTAGCGCAATGTGTCCGCGAATATATTGATATATTTGGGATTGAAAATGAAACAGCTTTACGTGGTGAATTTGAAAACGTAAAACGCTCGTGTGGACTATGGCGAATAATGCAACACACAAAAGCTTTGTTGAACCGTTGATGCGATGTCCAGTTTATTTGTCAGTCAGTGAGACATGACGCCGGCAAACACTTGTTGAGACATACAGCGAAAGATGAGTGAATAACAGCGCGTTTTCCAAAATCGAATGACTTTCGAATTTTTATATTGTTGACCGGCACTTCTGACTGCAAGTTCGCCCTTTCAGTACAATACTGCAATGACCAGCGATCATGTGGCTTCTTTCAGGATCCGGGTTGCAACCGTCTTTTCCCCCTTGTCCGTTGTGTACGTATGATTCTGTGTACGTCTTCTATAGGGGACCTGATACAAATTTAATGCCACCTCTTTCTGTCGCAAACCCAATTGCGCGTAGTAGGTGCTCCCTCTTTTCCCGATGATTCTCCCATTATCCTATTCTTCATGGTCGATTAAGCTTAACCTTTCCGAGCATTGCTTAACGGAATCGAACTTTCAATGCGCCTTTTGTTTGGTGTGCTTTTGAGTGCCGCCGAGTGGGCTAAAGCCCACTCTTTTTTGTTTATTCTTGGTTGCTGCCATTGGTCCCAGTTTAGGTTGGGGCCAACTACTTATATTTCCAAACACCACCGGAAATACACCGCTTTTTTCCAAACCTTACCCTGTTCTTTTAGCTTGATGCCTGCTAGGGCTAAATTTCGAATGCTCTTTGGCAGAGGCATAATCAATTGTTAGTGGATGAGAATCGAGCACATGCCCACCTGTCCACTACAAAACCCTCCAAGTAAACCAATTGAGGACGTTTGTGCTGAAAATAATCAACCTCAATCACCAAAACCAAATTCGCATACAATAGGATTCTGAAAAAAAGAACTATTATTTACCCGTTTGTGGTTTCGTACGATGATTACTACTTACATTTCTCGGCAATCTGGGTGATATGGACACAATGCCGCTAGTGGAGTTGACTACATAGGTGCGCCAACTGTTTCGCAAGCATATAGTCCATAACATGTTGGATAGGGGGTGTGATCACTTAAAATAGATTTAACAAAATATTTCGAACAGGCTGTTTTCGGGAACTTCGACGGCGGGAACTAACTGACGTCTTATTTGAGGTCGAAAATCAGCCTATGTTGAACACTGCTCCTCGAGATCTGCTGATATCCCACGGGTTTTGGCGGGCAATGAGTAGAATGTTAAAAGCAAGCATCTCATGAAATCATTATCCTAAAAGTGAAAGTCTGTCAACTTCAATTCGAAGTCAGCATTATTATGTTCAACATACTTGGCACCATTTTTAAATGAAACTTCGAATGCGGAAACTTTTAGTAGTAGTGTAGTGAGGATAGACGGTCGCACCATACTACTCACACCACTATTCAGTAGCCGCATGGATCGAAATGATCGCGGGATAAATACGGGAGACATATGGGAAGGATCGTTGGAAGGCAGAATGACATATAATGGCTGTCGCCACATGACGGAACTGAGACATGGCGTCCAATGCGTCTTGAGCGTCCTCAGAAGAGTGCGGTGTGCAAATGGGTGTTTTGTTTCTAGTCCCCTTGAGAGGCTCAAGTAGTGTATTGGTTTCTCCAATAAATAAAACAACCTTTGTGTCGTCCGCCTTCTGGATTCACAACAATTGGTGCAGTGACCAGGATACAAGGATGAAGATCCCGTGGCCACAGCCGTTTGAGGATGATGATGTTCGAAGTTTCCTGGAGGAATTCGAGGACGTGGCGGAAGCGGCCGACCGGGCGAAGCTGGCGGCCCTGAGAATGTTGCTCAACGTCTGCTGACGGCACAGTTCTTGGACGGAATGCCACCAACAGTCCGGGATCAACTCAGGGTCCCTGTCATCACACAGCCCATGACGCTGGAACAGTTGACCGATGCAGCCCGACAATTGCTAGCAGAAAATGCTGCGAGGTGGAGGCAAACGGACCGAGTGAACTGAATGACCTTCGAAGCGCGGTGGAAAAGTTGACTGAAGAAGTGGCGGCTTTGAAAGTGAAAAAGGAGGAGAGCCGTCGCGACATTTGTTACGGATGTGGAAGATGTGGACACTGGCGAAGGTTTTGCCCACTCGGCAAGAAAAGTTCGTACTTAAATGAACGTTTTTTCGATTGTTCTTTGTTTGGGAATGGGGATCCGGTGATAGGGACGGTTGATAAGACAGCGGTTCATGCTGGGTTAGAAGTCAATGGTAGCTTAGAGTACTGTTTGATCGACACTGAGGCTGCGATTTCATTGATTGGGCCGAGGCCGGGAAAGACTGTGCGGCCATGTTAGATGGTAGTCCGAACGGTCGGTGGGTTTACTCTGAAAGTTGACGGTCTGGAAGACTATGGTGTTCGAATCGATGGTCAGGTAGTCAACCAACCGTTCGTCATTACCCCCGACGCACGTCAGACTATCTTGGGGGCGGATTTTCTCGACCGCGTTGAAGCCGTAATTGATTTGAAGCATAATAAACTGGTAACGAAGTATGGGGTGGTT
>QNGE01000360.1:286968-302620 GCA_008508345.1 Paragonimus westermani | reverse complement strand
GTCTTTGCTGATGACGCCTTACTCTCACTTGCAGCTCGGTTGTTTGTTTGCAAGGTGTAGTCACCTTGATGTTGAATGTTTGGATATGGACGTAGTCATTTTCAGTAGTTAGGTCCCTTCCCGTCCCCTTCTTTTTTCCCTCTCCCTCTTTCTATACAGTGTTTGCTTTTTCTTCATAGTTGTTTTGCAGTTAAGGTTTAATGCGAACCATTGGTGTATTGTTTTCTGTGATGATGATGATTTTGCTTGCACACGATTGACGATGCCATTCATCACGTGTTGCAGAGAATCTGTGCCATCACGCTTCCCATAGATTGCCTTTTAAGGCAATTATAAGAGAATTGGTGCATAGTAATGGTAAGATGATATTCTCGGTTAGGTGACGGTTTATACCCTTTCTGTCGGAAACACTTGGCAATCAAAACATTTTCTACTGGAATCATTTGTAAGATGCGCACGCACTTTACTAAACCAGTGCGAGGCAATTACAGAAACTGACAAAAAAACAAGGAGAGCAACTTACCCTCAAAACTTGTTCGCGCCCAAAGAAATGTTATCCTGGATAGCCACTAAAACCGGCCTGATTGGAACTTGAAGCTGTGAACTTTTCTGGTTGTTGTAACCAATAACGGATAAGATCAAAGAGGAGCAGACAGTGTAGGGCCTCCTACAGAAGACGAGTGGTGCTGAAACATAATGACTGAGTCATGAGCTGCATGTTGGTTCAAAGAAGTTGAAACAAGGGGTGGTTGTGAGGAGTCCCTGAGGATCATGTTTGCCAATGCTAGCAGTCTACGGGAACACATGAAGTGAGCTTTCCGGGCAACTAGTAAAGGGAGGTGCCTTTGCGGTCACTGATACCTGGTTACAGGGGAACATAGCTGTTGGTGCTATTTGTCCTCCAGGGTATTTTGCCCACAGGTTAGATAGACAAGATGTTAGGGTGGGTGAGGGTCGTTCTATTGTTCATAAAACAGCAGTATGGCCGGCACCAAGAAGAGGATTTCAATGGAGGTAATCTTCAATCGTTGAGCTGTCTCACAGCGGACGGCAGAACAAAGTTGCTGCTCGTATGCGTTTAAAGAAGCCCCTGTTCCACTCGACAGAAGGTTTAGGAACTCCAACGTTATTAGAGTGCAACCAGGCATGTCACAACAACGTGGACTGGAGATTGATGTATACTGCCGCTGACACGTTCGGCGAAGCATTGTTAGATCTTCTTAACGAGAAGACATCACCTTAACACGTCATTGAGTTCACTAGGCGGTGAGCAAGTCAAAGAGCTACAGTCTTAAACTTCGTTATAACAGGAAACCCCAGTGATATTTTGGACCTGAAGGTCAGAGCGCTGTTGGGCAGGACTGACCATGGGGTTACACTTCTGCAGTTTGGTCGTGTCTACGCCAAACCCCGAGTCAAATGTCACAGATCATTCAGAGGCGTGAACACCCAACAACCAAGATCGAATGCGAAACAGCTGGGTTGGGTAGACTGTCACATTATGAACGGTATCAACATAAGTAAGTTGCACGCGTGGACCATTATGACGTAGTCAGCATAAAGATAAGCCCCTGTGGTGGAAAAATAAAGCTGGAAAGGAGTTGAAGCAGAGCTTCCGTTTGGCCTGCATACAAATTCACACCTTCGAGGCCACGGTCGCAAGTTGGAGGAGAAGAGAGTTGCTAAATTGACTAGGGTTAACTCCTTCGTACGTCAAGTCGCCGATAGTTGGAACATGCTCCTACGGTGTTTGGTATCATCTGATGCCGTGACAGAGTTCAAAAGGAGCTGTTTTTCTGGACCCATTGTGTGAGTTTCGTTTGAGTGAGTTTCCTTGATGCTTTCCTAACCGTAGTTTTAACTTAGTCCACTTCTCACTCTTATTTGCCATTGTTACCTCCATTTTTGTCTTATTCATTATTTTATTTATTCACACGGTTAACCTTAATGTCCAAAAGTAAGGGACCTAGGAAACAGACTATATTGGTCTGGTTTTGTGCCCCGTCAACGGGTGGATGAATTGTGTGTCGGTGGTGGCTGTGAACTTGCTGTGTTCTGGTGACACTGATAGCTTGGACTTGAATTTTTTCTGGTAATCAGGATTTCCCATAGAAGGGAGAAAATCCGCTGTTCCTCAGAGCACTGGGTGCCCTCAGAAGGTTGCTGGTTAAGCAAGCTGGACAATTTATGGCTTCAGTTGCCTTATTCTTTGAACTAGATTGAACTGACAGGGTAGCCACTGCGACCAATGGGCGAGTTGTCGGTAACTTTGTTTTCCAGTTGGCACTCATTGGTAATGATAGGATCCAACGGAGTGAGAATCTGACCAAGACGACGTCTTGTCAGGGCGTTGACATGTATCCACGCTCTCCGTCGTATCAGCATCGATAGGGATCCGTTTTCACAGCCCGGTTTATCTTGGGTCCACTGAATTCACCCATGATGGGTAGGTGAGAAAAACGCTGTGGTCTTAAGAAGTTTTCTAGGCTTACGGGAATAGCGTCATCGTGGGAAGTGTTAGATGAGGGGGACAACAAATCATCTCCACCAGGAGTGAGTCTTGGCCACGCAGTGTTGGTCGAAGTCACAGAGCATCACGTTTACCAGAGAACTGAAGTTTCCCGATGATTGTGAATGTCTGGAGGTTTTGCTTAAGAAAGATCCATTCTTCCTCGAGCCGAGTCAGCTCGGTAAACAGTGTCTGGAGGCACTTAGTTCACTGTCACCGATATCACTTGTGAGCCAGGTCTCCGTAAAAGCAAAGATGTGCGGTTGAATGTCGTGAACTAGCTCTCTGATTTTTGGCAACTAGTTGAACTGACCCGGATAGTTTGTATATATTCATTTAGAAGCTACTTCATTATTTCCTTTTGCAAGAAGATAGAAGGGATATCGTGAGGAAGAGCTCGGAAAATCAGACCTAAGATTGAGGAGGGGTGGACTAGGGGCGGCGCAGGGGTTGGATGTGGCTTGTTTTATCGAGTTGGTCTGACAGCTTTTCTTTCCAGCTACGGTCTCGAAATCAGCGCCTGTGCGTACGTCAGTGACCCTACGGGGCGCTTGACCGTATCCATGGTGTTGTGAATTACCGCTTCTGTGTTCCTGGCAATTTCCGCCTCTTAGGAGGGTGATTGGAAGTTTTCATTCACAGGAATTTTGACCCTTTCATCTGTTAAGGGCTAGGCTTTAGAGACAATGTGTGTGGTACAGTGATACCACGGATATAAATACCTAGCGAAGCGTGCCAAGGAAATGCCTTTTGATTTGCGGGAGGTGACTCTAACAAACTCCTTACGTTCTAAATTTTTGGAAGAAAGAATTTTATGTACAGCCTTCTAGTGGAATTTAGGGCGAGTAACACGGGGTCGGGTTCTGAACGATCTCAGTGCCCTCATCACTTGTGTTTGGATGGTCGGCTGTCGGACCGCGGTCTACAGAAACGGCATCCTCGCTTTCCACTTTGAGCACAAAGACCTTTGGGGGGGGGGCAGAAGCCACAACCCTAGTGCCCAATTGTAGCTTGCGGTCAGCCATGATCAGTGTTTTGGTTTTAGTCCACTGGTCATGATTCTTCCTCTCTCATGGAGAGCGATCGGGAGACACGCCTTTTAGGCTTGTTTTGGCGGATTTCAAAGCCGCCGTCTTCCCGGGTACTGTTCCGGGGCTAACCATGGCTGGCAGGGTTGTCGAAAGACGAAGTGACTTCTTGGTCGATTTAACCTGCAGTTTGCTCGCATGCACGAATTTTGTGACATCTGGATAGTAGGAAGATGCCAGGACTGGCTTGGCTAGCTCATTTGGAGAAGATGCTGTGAGGAAGCGACCCCGATAGAGGGGGCTTTCTTGCTTCCATTCTTTGCACTCCCGGGTTTTCTGTGTCGATTCACCTCTTGGGATCCGAGCGTAACCTGCCATGGTCAACGTGGTGCATTGCCGTCGCTAAACCTACAACTCAGGCAGATAGGAAAGAGTGGGGATGAAGTCAGCCGCTTACACTGCTCTTCGCTGAGGCCATTACATTTGAACTGGTACCACTCAATTTTGTAGGGATATTCTGCACCATTATCAATAGCAAGTGCTTTCTGCCTCGTGGGATGTCTGCGGAATCCCAGTACTGGTAGGTCTGACACAAGTCGTTGTCAATAAGAACAAACAGTGTAAAATAAGCTGCTTTAGAAGATTCGAACTAAGGATACAACAAAACGCGACTAGTACAATACTTACTACACCAATACGTTATTCTTTGAGGGGTGACGGCAATGGTAGGCGGTTTTTTTTATGTGCAGGGCACCAAGGAGGCAAAAATATGGGTAGACAATGACAGCGGAGAAATTCGAATGGAATTTTGAATTACCGGCGCCCAACTCATGCGGATCCAGTCGACTTTTGTTTTTCGGTATCCAACAGTTTTCTATTGACCTAAAAGGCAGCCATTAAAAACAGGATTTTGCACGACTCATGGGGTTTACTGGAAATGCCAAGAACAGAGTGAACTACTAATATAACAATATCTTAAGTAAATGGAATCTACTGAAACTTTGAAGCCGCCTACGGCGGGAAATCCTAGTGAGGCTTAAGGGTCACGTATACAAGGCGACGATGAGGACTATATCTTCACGGCATTGAAAGTTGGCCGACCAGGATAGAGTACGTGAACTGTCTTCGGGTGTTCGACCGTCGATTTCTGCATTCGATCGCTAGCGTTGTGTGGTACTAACAGGTAAGTAACGAATTGGTTAAGGAACGGGTAGTTGGTTATGATTGCTTGTCAGGTTCCTTTGTTCACTCCTTTCATTTGCGTAGGCCTAGATGACTAGGTCATGTACTAAAGATGTCAGCTGATCGTCTGCTACACCGAGTACTCTGCCGATTGTGCAGCCCGCCGGGTTCGTCCCCCACACACTAGACCTGGCGACTCAGAATTGGCGGCTAGAGACGTTAGGTGAGATGACTTTTAATCGTGCTCAGTGGGGTGAATGTTGTTGTTTGTCCGAGTTATTTGTGATATGAGCGCAATTAGTGACGCGGTGCAGTGTTGTAGTACCTTCACTTACAGCTCCGTTGTTTGTTCACATGTAGGCACCTTGATGTTGAATGTTTGAATGTAGACGTAGTTATTTCCAGTAAAGTCCCCTGCTCCTTTTTTTCTTCCCAGCTTTGACGCATTTTCCTTTGTGACTGTTTGGCAGTTAACGTAAATGAGAACCACCGATGTATTACCGTCTGTGATGATGGTGGCGTTGAACTGGACTACTCTAAAAACACTGTGTTCAGGTGAACTTAAGGCACTGGTATCTTTGTCCATTAAAAATGCTTGTTTGCATTTACTACTTGCTTCGTGAAACATTGAACACTGCACACCTCCCGACAGTTTTAAAACGCCCACCATTAACAGGTTGGCTGATGGTTTGGGAAATTATTGACATTCTGAGACACCCAAACACTATTTTCGTGATCACCGCATTTCTTTGTTTTTAGGACAGCTTTAAACCCCACTGAATGTTTCAGCTGTGGAACGCTCATGATTTGCTGCATGTTTGCTATCCACTTTTCCAATTGAAAGGAAAACTGGATCCATTTTGTGGTTGTGTTCAGATCGTTGTGTCGGTGGATCGATTGTCGACGTCTACCTGTTGGAACCTTTGTCATTCGCTTTTCAAAGCCTTTGTTGCTCTTTTTCCAGGGTGTAATCTAATAAGAATTTCTTGTCAACATTCCTGGGTTGAACTGAGATTAGTTTATGAACTTCTGCATAAACCTGAACGTGTCGTTCAGCCAATTTACGTTGTTTGTTGCGACGAAAGTGGCACTTTTCAAACCGCGACTGATAGTCCTTCTTGTAATCTAGAAAGTGCTCTCAAACGCATTGGTTTTGGAATTCGTCTGCTGCAGACCCTGACCGCAGAAAGCCTTTATTCCGAATATGGGAAACGGTGCACATTCCTTTGTACGGAGGATCCAAATTACGAGTCTCTTGCTCACGTCCCGTGTTGGTTACATCGTTCTAATTTCACTCAGCTTGAAGTTTATACTGCAGCACCAAAAGTAATTTGGTCAAAGCTTGCACGGGAATTGCGTTCCACTTATCCCGATCAGTTCGAAACAACTATATGGGTTGCCTTTATGGCTTGTACACGGTATGAAGCTCCTCTGTCTGAGAATCGTGAGTTGATGTATGAAGAAATGCAGCGTATGACAAAGGCGAATTTTGCATTAGGTAAGTAAGAGGGTATATCAAGGTGCATGGTTAGGGCAGATACAGTGCTTTTAACACTAATCGGCGCAACTGCAAACAACCTGTCAGTAAGCTACTATCCTTAAGCCTTAGTTGGTTTATACTGCTCGCATGTAATCCTGTAATGGTCTGTATGTGTCAGTTTGATAGCATCTCATGGTAGATCTGTTCAGACCGATCACGGTAAATGTGCGATCCGTTCCCTGGATATGATGCACAGAGGAACTTATTTGTCGTTGTTATTCATCTCTGACTGGTCTTACCTTTCGCCCAGATACCAATTTTCACTCTCTAATAGTCGGTTCAAACGCTTAACTCCATGTCAACTTTGTATCTACGATACTGACTACCAGTTATAGGGTTGGCAGTTCGAGATTCAGTTCCTGTGACTACTTTTACCTATTGATGTTCAACCCACGTTACTCAACACGCCACATGATAGCATACACCTTGTCGTATAAAAATGCTCTGAACTAACGGCCGTAGTTGTCCTAGATTGTAGGTGAATTTTTGCAGAATGTTATTCAAATCAAGAGTTGGTTTATGTACTTCTGGTAAGGAATGTTCAATGTTTGTGTTTTCCTATTTTCAGCAAACAGTGTTATTGATTCGTTCCAGTACTAAATCCATGTTTTGAAAGATTGTGCTTAATCCTACTAAGAAAGTTGGAGAGACTACCCTCGTTTTTTCATAACTTTGTGGTTATTGTTATATAGTACCGTCGTGTATTCGTACCTGTCATTCGCCGAGACTACTCGTGATTATTCCCATGTTACCGTGGATATTTTATAGTTAGGCAATCACAAACCGAGGGCAGTTCAACTTAATGAGAGTAAGGTTTTCTTACAAAAGAACGTGTTTTTAGCTGCTGGACTGCAGCTGAAATTAACCATAGTGATTAGTGAAAAATGAAAGAGTACCATAGTGGACGATTGCGTTGAACAGAAAACAGAAGTATCGCTTTTTTGCAGTATCCGTCAGCTTTTTGTTCGCTTGTCACACTGAATTGCTTCCCATTTGTTTAAGCGGTAGCTGATTGTCTCCACTATCTGGAATTTTGCCGCCTGTATGTTACATGGCACCAAGCACCTTACAGCACTACACCCCTAACTAGGCTAAGCGCAATAAACAGAATTCGCCTGCTGTTTCGTAAATTAATTCACAGGACAAAACTAAACTGCATAAACTAGCGTTCTCATATATACCAACCATATGCTCATTGCTAATCGTTCTTACATGTTCAAGAGCAGTGAATTGTGTGTACCCCTCCCATAATCCGGCATCGTTCACGGCACCGATACGAATGTTAGGGTACAGTTCGCGGCTATCTTTGAAATAAGAGTTTTTATTGTATATACTTCTTCACACTAGGAGCTGGCGGTTTGGCTCTGTTGGGGACAGCCACTTTACACGCTTGGCCGGAAGACCTCGACTCATTGACACGCGCATTGTCTGACACTCGACGGCTACAACACATGGGTGTTATGGACGACACGGCATATAGGTGAGACTTTGTTTTTGTTCTCTATGGAACTTGTCCATAATCGTCATGCTGATAGCTGACATTAGGTGCATTCAAAACAGGAGTATGATCTCAAAATCTGTTTTGAGCTGTCTGTGGTCCGTTTACTCACAAGCCTCATTATAATATACAGCCGGCGTGCGGAGTATTCGACTTTTTATGGCCCATTATTAGGCGTCATTTGCGTTCTACGCTCTAGATGAAACTCCTAGTAACAAATTTAGCTTCATAAGTAAATTTTTCTTCTAGGTTATTTTACTTCACTTTTGTAGTGGGCGGTGGATAAAACTACAGTACCTTTTGATCAGGTCCGTGGCTGTTGTGAGTGAATTGATGAACCGAATGCTCTACGTTAGGGTAGCGATGAAGTAACAGCTATCACGATTCGCATTTCATTGTTCACATGCACCAAGCGTCCTCGGCTGTTAATATGAAGATTTACAATATGCGTGCATATATATATATATATGCAGACATTTATGTGTTTGTTGAGTCGTGGAAGCCTTCATGTTGCCGAAGTTGATTTGTTGGTTAAGCTGATGGTTGGTGGCGGTCGACTTCTCTTGGTGGTACACCCGAGCATCTGGCTACTGCATTTGTCAGGCTAACTAGACTGATCGATGTGCGCGAGCATGTGCACGCACAAGTCGCCATTTCAGTTGCCCTCAGAATTAGCACAAACAAACGAGCGACTAACCAAGCGAGGTTCTGGTGGATAAGAATAAAGGAATTCGATTTGACTGCCTGTCAGTAGTCGGCTAGCCGCTTTATTCTAAGCGCACTAGCGTACAGGTCGTAGCTTCACTGACAGATAAAAACCCTCCAGATGTACCAGAAAAGCAGAACTTTCCCCAATCGGAAACCCTTCCTATCTTGGCGTCCTCCACGAACAATCGGAAACTCGTTAGCCGCCATGCAATAACGCGCATTCCCACCTTACCACTTCATGACTGTGAGTTAGTAAGGAAACAGGGAAACGGTTTTAATTGGTTAACACTTGTGTTACTTCTGGGTCATACTGGACTCATATTGTAATGTGATTTCAGTTGACAATGGTTGCCGCCTTCGGTGTATCGAAGTTCATTTCTGTCTTATACTGAGTTGATTTAGTAGATCATCTCCAATTGTTTACTGTTGTTTCTGTCAATCTTCTTAAGCACATTGTTTATTCTCTGTTTGAATTGTGTTCTCTTATGTCGTTGAACCATTGACCATTGGGTCCAGCTTTGATTCGAAACCTGGACGTCCTATAGTGGTCACGAGCTAATTTGTGCCTTTGACATCTTCAGATTTACCTCGCCGCTTATTTCTCATCGATGGTTGACCTGTTGCTGTAACCGTCGTGTTGATCATACATCATCGACGGATCTTATGCGTCTAACAGCCATCTACGCAAATTACTTGCATTAGAGTTGACCAATTATCTCTGATAGGCCGACTCGAACTTTGCCAATCCATTGTGCCTAAACAGCTTTTTGTGGTTGATGAGTCAAAACGAACTATCAACATCCCGCAATGTGTTTGTGTTTGGTGAAATAGCTAAAAGAGACGGCGTTCCAGATAACAAATGTGGCCATTTTCTCTTCTAACTGTTCAATCTAACGACCTTTTTTTCCTGTACGTTGACTAACCTAACCTCACCTAATCGAACACATCGACGTAAAGGGATTTAGCTAATCTCCGTACCGCCCCTCATTTGTTTAAATCGGGAACTCTGAACGAACTCAACAGGGTATTCAAACAGTGTCACTGTACAAATGAGTTAAACAGGATGAATTTCTAAGATATCTGCACCATATTTAGTACGAATGAAGTCAAACAGTTTGGGCGTCGTGTTACTGATAAACAGATTGAATGTGATTTCGATTACAACATTCCTGAGGAAGGCCACCCGAGGTGGTTAAAACGTAGAGTGTTACATCTTGCTCATAACGTTGTGTTATTCTCAATATGTTTATCAATAGGATGAATTTCTGTTCTCATGTGGGCGACTTTATCTGTCAAGCGACAAAGAAGATTGTGGTGTGTATATCTAACTGACACGGAAGCACCGACGTACGGAAGTTGCCGTGCGCGCTTTGGTTGGTCGACCGATGGCGCAAAATGAGTGCTTTGCATGTCCACTCACATGATTGCTTAGGACGGGTATTCTTTTCGGTGGCGTATCCGTGTACAAGCTGTACGTTTATTAAACATGTCAACATCGTAGACTCCTGCGCCATAAGTGGGGTAGGAAAGAATAACAATGAAAATGGATGTAAAATAAAGAACAGCTAGACCGCCATTGAGTGCGATTTCGCTTCATTTGTGGCAGAGTATCTAGACACACGTTGGCAGCATCTTTCTGACAAGGTCCCTGGCAACACTTACAGAAAGAAGGCACTGCGTCAGAGCCTCCGTCCATGGAGTTCATGTCATACACTGACTACCTGGCTGCTGTTTGCAGCCTAACCCAAGCTGTATGAAAAACGCACGGCGCGATAGGCAGTGGATAGATATGCACAAACGTGTCTGGACCGCCGAAGTCAGTACTAGTTCGACACGCTTAGCAGCGTTCTAGACCTACCTATTCCAGGAACATTCCAGCGTATAGTGTCGTTATTTATGTGGTGCTCCCATTGCACACTTGCAGCACTGCGAAGACACTGCAGACTAGAAAATGACAGTTTCTGAAAATTATGTGTGTGATAGGGCCATGTTTTACAACCATACAAAAGAACTGCGAGTACACTGTTCTTCACTGAAGGTTTAACGTCACACTGACTCCACACTCATTTTCCCATTCACAACGGCTGTGAGGCTGACTAGAATGTACTTTTGCTTTACTCATCGTTCACCCCATCTGTGATATGGACTAAGTTGTAAAGATGTTGACGGAAGGATAAAAATAGATGAAACAAGGCTTAGAGAATAGACTAGAAATGTTATGAGTGCAGGCATATCGTTGACTACGGCGTTACAATCCGAGATAACGTTTTTGGACGAAGATTTCATTGGTCACAGGGACCCCAACCGAGCAGGTAACACCGGTGGGCTAGGCAGGACATTTACATTTCGTAGGCTCGCTGGTGATTATCCATCACTTGGTTTTCCCAACTATTGATGGTCTCAGTAAACAGTGCGCTCAGCGGAGTGTGTAGCCCGACCATTGATGGACTGTGCAATTTGGTTAGTTGACTAGTTGGTCACTTGTCGCAGGCTTTCGGAAATGCGTGCAGATATAGGCTCCTACCAGTCCCAAGGTTGAACCTTGTATCCAGCCAGAGTGAAATTCATTCCAACCAGACAAAGTGACATCCGTATTGCACAACCCACTAGGGTAATGGCGGCAGCGTACTTTGTATCTCGATCTCGGTCACTGAGGAATGATTTCACGTCTCTGAGTCAGCATCCCTCTGGGACACTCACCAGGATATCGCTAACAACAAGGTTGAATAAACAGGACGAGACAGAATTATCTCAAACAACGTCACATGATTTTAAACCACTTTGATGCTTTATCTTGTACTCCTTTGCCTGAAGTCCGGCAGTTGTGTTTGAGTACGTTGAAACACTTCATGCACGCCTACCCGCATAGAACGCTTTTACGTGTTGCCCCATTGCCTTAGGGTTCCCTCGGCCGTCTGGAAAATGACTGCTGATCGTCTCCGTATATGGTTGTTGCCTAGTAATTGACAGAGTGCGGAAATATGGTCAGTGTAGCAACGATCAAGGTGGAATCTGGTTTGCTCTTTGCTGATTTATCCTTCATGTGCTGAAGAGCTAGCTTACAGCAGTCACAACGTAAGTATTTCTGATGCCAGGGACTTTCTTAGGGATGGGAACAGTCGTAACAGAGTTTCCATCATTTTGAACGTTTACTCAATCCGTAAAAAATATTTGTTCCGTGATTCGGACGGAGTCCACTATCCTTGAAAAACATCAGAGGGTGGTCAGTTGAACTGAGCCTCATGATGTTTTGTGTGCTTGTCCGCTCAAATGACGTCGACTCCGGTTTTTGGCGAAACACTCACCAAGCGGAAGGCATTCTCACTGCCGTGAGATGCAATCAGCGGTGAGGGTGGCTAGTGACACGATTGCTAAGATTACTCTGTCTGCCGATCTGTTTGTCTCTGTAGATCGCAGATAGGCTGACTGTTAGCTTACAGTCGGATCCCTTACTACTAGTACCCTGGATGGACTGAAGGAGCTTCGGGGAATTCCCGCGTACTCTTGCTCATTCTATTCCCATTGCAGGTGCTAACCATCAGACTGCTAGGTCCTTCTGACCTTATCTCTTGAGCTCTGATGAATTGCTGTGCTTAGTTGTTGAGACGAACAACCGCCAAATTATCACAGGAACATCCGAACTATACTTCACCATACTTCAGTGGCATGAAATCCTCTGGCATGTACTACCCCGAGATCAAATAGAACCATTTGTCTAATGAAGAGAATCGCTTCTGCAGATACCTCTGTTTAACAGCCTGACCATATTCGGCCCAGATCCTTTTTACTTAAGGAATGCTACCTGTGATGGACAAGTGGGTATGCCATTGACCCTCGTCCATTGACAATCTGTAATGTCCTTCCTGAGGAGTAGTCAAAGTGTAGTCCCAACAGGCAGTAGGGTCTGGAAACAAACCATGTATTCCCAGCAATGTTTGTGAATATGACAAGTAGCCAGTTCTAGTCCAGTCTGGGACCAACGGCAGCAACGGGAAAAAAAAGAAAAGGAACGCGAGGTTGGCTCCAGCTCACTCGGTGAAACTCAGAAGCGCGCCAAGCTAAAGTGCGTAAAACCTTCGGGTGCGTTAAACAACGCCCGCAACGGTACAAGTTAAACGACCCCGAATGGAATAATAGACGAGTCGTTAGGAAAATGGCGGGTATTCGCTGACTGCAACGACTTAAGAAGTGGCAGTGTGTTCGTATCAGGCCTGTTATAACAGACGTATAGAATATACAAGCGAGAGAGCACGGATCCTAAGGAAACCCACACGGTCATTGGTCACTACATACCTAACGTGAAGAACGCCAACTGTCGTGGTATTCAAATGATGTGAACAGCAGTGGTGAAGGTTTTATATCCTTTCCGTATACTGCCTACAGTTTAGTATCGAAGTTCTCTTTTCCTCTTTCTGTTCTACACTGTCTGAATTGTTTGGATACCAAACGTGACGTGCTGCAACGCTGCCTGTCCTACCGCTTGTCTTTGTAGAATAAATATGGATTCATATTAGCTTTGTGAAGCAGTAAAGAGTTCAACAGTTTTAAGTTCAGTTGCTTGACATGCTTTCTGGAGCTGCCGCCATATGAGAGAAATCCCAGCGAAGTATATCAGTCTGTAGAGATCCTTGTTTGCCCGCTCTGAATGGAGAGCGCATATCTGAGCAACCGTCCCGGACGTGCCCCACTTTAAGTGGCGTTTGACATAGCTGTCCGATTCTGCCATTTCTCTTCGACTGTGTGGTCAGTCGTTTTTTGGAGGGAGCAGTCGCAGTTTCTGAGAAGCGGAGGAGAGCGTCTACCAGATTGTAAGCTGGCCGTGCAGTCTGTGTTGAGTCGGCTAACTGATTTATCTGGTCTGTACTATAGGTGCCTTCTACCTTCACAGCGCGAAGTGTTGTTAAGAAATTGGGTTGGCTTTGATCCTGTTTTTGTTGTTACAAGCAGCTCTTTTGAATTGGTCATTGTAATCTCATCAGCAGGTAATATTGGTAAAGAAATATCTAAAGGTAGCAGTGGCACACGGTGAGTTCACTCGCTTCCGTTATTTGTGATGTCCGGTTGTTCTGTAAAAGTACAGTGTGCAACGCATATGTGCGTCATATTCTGCCGTATAAATCAGAGTCTTGACCCATTCGTCTAGAAAGTGCATTTCAGCTGTCGGTATTGGTTCACCGTTTTCTTCGTCAGGTAGCCTCTATGAAATATGCTGATCATGTGGTAGTCGCAGCAGTCCAGGAAATGTCCAGGTTCGTTACGGATAACCGAGACTGTTAATACCCAAACCACCCTGGTTGGTGCTCCGTATGCAGACGAGGAATCTACTACACCGTATATTCCTCAGTACAGATGCCAATGGTTGGGAGAAACAGTAAGTTAGCTAGGCGTTGACGTGGGCTATGAGACGCATAATTGTCTCGCTGAGTAACGTAGATAGGTAGATAAGTTCCAACTGTCAGGTTTTTGAGTTGACGGCCATCCACATCTGGTTGGTAAAGCTCTCTGGTGTAACAGTATGCCGTAGTCAGTGGCGAGCATACATCCGTAAGATTGTCGACTCTCCTCTTACGAATTTCCACCGTTTTGTTTGATCGTTCACTTATTTGCTTATTCCATAAACTGTTTTCATTGACCAAATTGTGACTTTATAAACCACCGTCAGGACCAACGCAGCCTGAGCCATGGTGTTTATGGCTATTATTCAGAGGAGAAAATGTGTTAAGTATGCCATTACCCTTTGCCACAGCGGAAATAACCTGTTTCACAGAGGACTTCACCCATGAAAGATGTAGGTTCACCCCGGTTTAAACTGCTGGCTTTCTGTTTCATGCGTACTTGAGTTTGGGTTGGACTGTGTCAAACTGGTACAAATGTCCTTTATTTTCTGTACTAAGGTCGTTTTGTAACGAACCATCTGCGCGGTACAAGCTTCAGATGTTCTTCCTGGGATGTACGTTTTTGAACGTGTCACCACAGTCTCTGGTTTTCTGTCCGTTCGGAGACTGCGTTGGGTTTTGAAACGTATCGATTTAGTTCCACTAAGCACCTTGGTAACAAATTAAGCTTCGTATTCCCGAATGCTTTGTCAGTAATCTGATTAAAAAAATTAGTAATTTATTCCTCGAGTTGCGTTCATGTTTAACAGAGATTGGATCATTTGTCCATTGCTCTCTGGTTGACTTCCCAGATTTTGTGGGCTTAAATGCCCACTATTGTTCAGCTCTCGCTTAGCAACTTCCACCTACTTGATTGCCCACTAAAATTTTTATAGACATACATTTTGGGCCGCTTTTGCCACCGGTCTCGGCAGTGTTTGGCACGAGTTGGGGCACTGCTTTGGTCTGGACCATTCTCCAATCGGTATTATGAACCGAGGTGGGGATGATGTGCACTTGTGTCTCGGATTTCCTCCACTGGGTTCTTGTTGCGGCAGTGGTTGCGAACAATCCGAACGTCCTTCTGTGTTTGCATCTTTGTTGGTAAGTTTTTAACGCTGCTCACGTTTACGACCGATTTCTGAGTGCAGTGCTTACTTTGCTTCCTAATATATGGTACAGAGTTGTCTCCTACCGCTTGCGAATACACAGTGGATGTTGTGGTAGAAAACCGGATGCCAAAACGACACGTTGTTAACAGTGTAGTCTTGTACTCGTCCCCCGAACATCACATAAGCTGGTCATATGAAATGCTCGTACACTGGATACCTTTTCCAGACATTAATAGTCCTGGCCTACACCCATGAATCCAGTGAGGCTTGACCTTGACGTCATGTGACGACTCGGTGACCTTATGCGATAAACTGGACAGTGCAGTGACCACATAAACAGAGTTACTCATATCAGACAGGCCAACAGGTAGAGGTCTGACAAACCACAGTCTCCTGGTCCTCCAGGCTGGGGGTTGGAAGATGGTTGGCATCTCTTCCTGAAAAACGTACCATTTCTGGTACATCGCCACCCACCCGCTGCCTTGCGATACAGGCTATTGAGCCAAAGGCTTTGGTTGAGAACCCTAATCGTTCTCCTGTCTAGGTCTGGGCGTCCTGGCAGTATCTCAGCCCACACACAACCATGAATACTCAGAACATTAATAATCCAATGCTGCATCGGCCGTCTCGCAGTATAAACCGGGTCGCCCTATCTGCACCCTGAATACAGCAGGGTGGATAGGCGAAAACATGCTACTGC